>PYAF01003076.1:122085-144066 GCA_007407185.1 Glycine tomentella
ATGCTTGAAAGGCTGGCTGGTCATGACTATTATTGCTTCCTTGATGGATACTCTGGGTATAATCAAATCCCAGTAGCACCAGAGGACCAAGAAAAGACAGCCTTTACATGTCCTTTTGGGGTGTTTGCTTACAGAAGAATGCCATTTGGGCTCTGTAATGCGCCTGCAACCTTCCAGAGATGCATGCTATCCATTTTCTCTAACATGGTAGAGAAAGGCCTTGAGGTATTTATGGATGACTTTTCTGTTTTTGGCTCTTGCTTTACTTCATGCTTAGATAACTTAACTAAAGTTTTAAAAAGATGTCAAGAGACAAACTTAGTCTTAAACTGGGAAAAATGTCAGTTCATGGTCAGGGAAGGTATTGTATTAAGCCATAAAATTTCTGAAATGGGAATAGAGGTAGATAGAGCTAAATTGTTACTAATTGAGAAATTACCTCCTCCTATTAATGTGAATGGTGTTCGTAGCTTTTTAGGCCATGCAGGTTTTTATAGGAGGTTCATCAAGGACTTCTCCAAGATTTCAAAGCCACTTAGTCAATTGCTGGAGAAAGACACTGAATTTTGCTTCACCAATGCTTGTCTTGAGGCATTCAACACTTTGAAGCACAAACTCACCACTCGCCTATTTTGATAGCTCCTGATTGGAGTTTGCCTTTTGAACTCATGTGTGATGCTAGTGCTTATGCAGTAGGTGCAGTTTTAGGACAAAGAAAAGAGAAGCGCTTACATGTCATATATTATGCTAGTAAAATCTTAAATGAGGCACAAGTCAATTATGCTACCACAGAAAAAGAGATGCTAGTTGTAGTGTATGCTTTAGACAAATTCAGATCATATTTAGTAGGTTCTAAAGTTATTGTGTACACTGACATGCAGCTCTAAAATTTCTACTGAATAAGCAAGATGCAAAGCCACACTTGCTGCGTTGGATGCTTTTATTGCAGGAATTTGATTTGGAGATCAGAGATAAAGCTGGAGTAGAGAACAAGGTGGTTGACCACTTGTCTAGGATTCAGGAGAAAGACTTGCAAGATGGACCAGAGATTGAAATCAATGAGTCTTCCCTTGATGAGCAAGTGCTGGCTGTGCAATTCAGTCCATGGTTTGCTAACATAGCCAATTTTAAAGCTGTTGGAATCCTGCCAGAAGATCTAAATTGGCAGCAGAGGAAGAAATTCTTACATTATGCGAGGAGGTATTTTTGGGATAACCCTTTCTTGTATTTTCAATGCACTGACAATGTTATTCGCAGATGTGTAGCTGAAACCGACGTGCCGAATATTCTGTGGCACTGTCATTCCTCTAATTATGGAGGCCATTTTGGTGCAAACAGAACTGCACACAAAGTTTTACAATGTGGCTATTATTGGCTAACACTCTTCAAGGACTCCAAAAACTTTGAGATGCAATGTGATAGCTGTCAGAGAACAGGTAATATTTCTCGCAGAGATGAGATGCCACTGAACAACATCCAAGAAGTTGAGTTGTTCGATGTATGGGGAATTGATTTCATGGGGCCTTTCCCTAAATCATTCTCCAACCAATACATCTTGGTTGCTGTGGATTACATTTCCAAGTGGGTTGAAGCAGCTGCTTTACCCACCAATGATGCCAAAGTGGTGGTCTCACTCTTGAGGAGGAACATATTCACCAGATTTGGGGTGCCAAGAGCGATCATAAGTAATGGAGGGACTCACTTCTGTAACAAGCAGTTTGATAGCTTGTTGGCAAAGTATGGAGTCAAACACAAAGTGGCTACCCCTTATCATCCTCAAACAAGTGGCCAGGTGGAGATTTCCAACAGAGAATTGAAAAGAGTCTTGGAGAAAACTGTTGGAACATCAAGAAAAGACTGGTCTAAAAAGCTAGATGATGCACTATGGGCTTACAGGACTGCATTTAAAACTCCTATAGGTATATCCCCTTTTCAACTTGTCTATGGTAAGGCTTGCCACCTCCCTATTGAACTTGAACATAAAGCAATGTGGGTAACCAAATTTTTAAACTTTGAACTGTCAAAAGCTAACAAAAAAAGGTTGCTTCAGTTGAATGAATTAGATGAGTTCAGGTTAACTGCATATGAAAATGCCAGAATCTACAAAGAAAAGATAGAGAAGTGGCATGACAACCAAATCCGCCCAAAGGAATTCGTTCCCAGCCAACAAGTTCTGTTATACAATTCTCGCCTGCGACTCTTTCAGGTAAGTTAAAGTCACGTTGGTCTGGACCATTCCTTGTGCGAGAGGTCTATCCTTATGGCACAGTGGAAATTTCTCCCTTGGATAGTGACAGAGCTTTCAAAGTGAATGGTTATAGATTGAAGCACTATTTAAGGGGAGATGTGGATAGGAATGCAGTTTCTGTTCCACTGAATTCCATAGAGGAATAGCAAGAGAGAAGCGTCTAGCTCAAGACGTTAAATGAGCAATTCTTGATGTACATACTTAGGCAGTTTAAGTCATTTTTGATTTTGATAAGCATTTGATTTATAATTCATGAATTTTAGATTTAAGTTAATTTAGAGTTCGTTAAAATTTAGTTAGGTTAAATAAAATAAAAAGAAAAAATCAAAAAGAAGAGAAAAAGGCTATCCAGAGTATGGGGCTACTCGCGCCAAGTGTGGCGCTAACCGCGGCAGAGACACGGCCAATTCACGCTATTAGCGTGAACTCTCGCGCTAATCGCGCGAGACCTTCAAACCTGAGCTTCCAATCTGCATAATTTCACGCTACTAGAGTGAATAATAGCGCTAATAGCGCCACTTGTTCGAGTCAATTGCCAAATTTTTCAGGTTCCACGCTACTCTCGTGGACAATGGCGCTAATCGCGCCAGGATTTCGAGGCTGAGGTCCTTTCAGAGGGAACCCACGCGAATAGCGCCGCCAGTGGCGCTATCAGCGTGATTAAAACGCATTAATTAGCTTGAAAAATTCATGTCCATGCTAATAGCGTGAGATTTCGCGCTAACCGCGCGAAATGAGCGCGAGGACAACCCCTCCAGTGACTCATGGCACGAATCGCGCCAATTGCTGCGTGGATCGCGCGAAGTCACGGAATCTGTTTTTATTTTTAAATTCCCCCATTCGCGCCTCACTTCTCTCCTTCCCCAAAACTGTTCCCTGAGTTTCGCCCTAAACCCAACTCTTCATTCATCATCCTCAAGCATCATTTTCACTCTTAAAAGCCATACCCCACTCACTATTTTCTCTCAAACTCTCTTCAGAGCTCACACTTCTCTCTCGCACTCCCTCTCCTTCTTAATTTCTGCAAGGTTCGAATCCATAGGACCTACGCTCTCATCTGCATAATGGCTGGAGACAAGGTAATGTGTGAACTAAAATTGTTTTATATTGTATAATGGTATGAGAGACCAAGGTTGATGTCCCTAGGGCTACTCACATTAAACTCTGATGAGCATCATGGCCAAACCATAGGATAGGAAATCAATTGAAATGGTCTACTGCTAATACCCATTATGATTCTGATCTTAATTGCTAATGGGTACTGATATTGCTTTGGTGTTTGGTGTATGAATTCTGTTGTTGGCATGTTTCCATTGTTACTCATGTTAAGTTGTCAACAGAGGATACGTGGTTTAGTAATTTAGATTTCGAACATTTTGATTGAATGGGGCCACATTGATTTTTGACTTGGATATTGGTTGTGAATTCTAAATAAGCATAAACTCGTGATTAAATTTTGATTGTAGGCTTCTAGCTAAGATGTAACTATGTGAGAATCTTGAAACACACACTTGGTGAAGCTACATTGGGTTCCATATTGATTGCTAAAACTGTGCTCATGATATGTTTGATGAATTGCCTGTACACTTAGGATATAGAGCACAATTGGGAAATCCATGTTGTACGGTTCTTTTAATTCCTAGAATAGGCATCAAACCCTAAATGTATAAAACCTTTCCATTTTGATGAATGGAATGATATGATATAACTAGAGCATAGATGCATCGATTTGATTTTAGACATATACATATATACCTGTTCTGTGCCTGAATTTGTGAAATGTGTTGAATCACATTGGTAAAACAATGCTAGAAGTGTGCTCCTATGGTTTTGATGAATTGATTGTTAAATCTGGGAATGCAGAACACAATGATAAAAGGCTATTCTTTGTTCCTTAATTACATTGATTTTTGTCTTAAGCAAAGTGAATGGTGACTTGAGTAATGGAACCAAATTGTGGTAATGTGAATTGAACTTGTCCACCAATAAAACCCATGATGTTTTCAATCTAGTAAAAGTGGTGGATATTGAATTGTTGAACTTTGTTGTGAGCATGAGTTCCTAATTTTCTATGTTGGAACTTAAAATTGATTGAACCTCACTGAATTGATTGAATTGATTTGGTTAATTACACAAATTGAACTGCTGGTGAGTGTATGTATAGATATACCTATCTTGTGCCTGTTCTGTTAAATGATACAGCTGGTTATTGGTTGCTTGAATTAATTGGGGTTTCTCAATGAGCATTTTTGAACTTGACCTAAACAGGTAATGTCCCAAATCTGGGAGTCATTGAGGCTAGTCTTATGATGTGAATAGAATTGGTTCTAATCCTTGTGCAAGTTTTGACTGAAATTTTGAACTTCCAAGTAACCTAATTACTAAGATGTGAATGCTTGATCTATGGTTATCTTGGCAAGAATTTTAAACCACAGAATAGTTACTGTTAATGCTTTGATTGTGGTAAACCAAAGAATGGGCACAAGATTTAAAGCTGAGCATATATATCCGTTTTGTCTGAACTGTGTGATTAAATGACTTAGGGACTTTCCATGAGCTAAATCTGGGAATCCAGATGGTGCCATTCATTTTCCTATTATGCACATTGATAATGATTGTGAGTTGTGTTTGCATGAAATGACTAAATTTGACTTTGTTGGGTATTGTCATGAATTAAATATGGGAATTGTTGAGACTGATATCTGGACTATGCTTGTAGTGTCAACATAAATATTCTACTTGCTGATTGGTTATAATTGTGGTGATTATGTGAGGGGTTTCTAAATGTTCTAAATCTGGGAATCATAGGCACACAGCTAAATGTTGAACACACTGATTCTTCCAGATGCTGCAAATATGCTTGCTACTTGATCTGTGCTTTTATTTTATTGTACATTACTCACTGATGCACAGTACTCTGAGTTAATTGTTGATTGTTCGATCTAATCCAATGAAAGGAACAAATCTGGGAATTGAAACCATTGAATTATATATATTTGGATTTGTTCTGAGTTTCAGGGAAAACAGGTAACCAAGGGCAAGAAGAAGACCACTGCTGCAGCAGGCAGCAAACGGGCCAGACTCTCAGACTATGACGAAGCCCGATTCAGATCAGGTGAATGCCAGGAGAGGTTCGATACTTGGTACCTCCCTAAGAAGATTATAGCAGAGAAAAAGATTATGTTGGAGGTACTACCAGAGGGGAACCCAGTTCTAGAGGTTATCCTCTGATGTCAGTGGCAGAGGCTGGTCAGCTTCCTAGAGCCCAGCTCCAGTGTGCTTTTGAAAGAATTCCTGGCCAACGTCGACCCCTCCATAGTCGCTAGGCGCAGACTTTCATGGGTGAGGGGTGTCTAGGTCCCATTTGACGAGAATACCATTAAGAGATTCTTGGACACTCAATATGATCCCTTCGACGGCTGCAACTTCAGCCAGCTATTCTATAGGATGCAGCCCGATGCCCTGACGAAGATGTACAGGGATGAGGTACCTCAGCTGGACACCACCATCTGTAGGGCCATTATAGGCCTCTACACTGCTTGGAATCCCAAATCAGGGCTTGATTACATACTAGAGAAGCTGCGAAAGCATGACCTGGTTGGAGATGCAGCTTTCTGGCATCAGTTCATTAACTACACAGTCATCCCTTCTACTAATATGACTGATGTGAATGTGGAGAGGGCCACCCTGCTTTACACACTCCGGGGTGAAGGTAACCTCTACATTTCTAACCTTTTTTCTAATCGCATTCTTCATATGATCCAGGACGCCAGCAGCAAGTCTTGGCTAGCCCATTCGTCCTTGATTCTGCACCTGTGTCGCCATGCGGGTGTAGAAATCTGGATGACGAGCCTATGGATGTGCAGATTGCATCATTGATGGACCACAAGACTTATCTAGACGCTGTGAAGAGCACTGCTGAGGAGAAGATCATCAGAGCCTCAAAGCTCACCCCAGAGGACCTCGCAGCCTGTAGTCCCAGAGATGCACCACCGCAGGATGATCCCCAGCCAACAGAGCCAGCACCACCAGCTTCTCCCACAGCTCCTGCACATGCACCGCTATATGAGGACTCCCCGAGTTATCTCGCCTTCCAGGAGTTTGTCAGGACACAGATGACACTACAGACACACATGCATGAGGCCTTATGCAGGCAGTGCAGAGTCTCTCCTACTGATTACCAGTTTCCAGTGACACCACCACCAACTGCTACAGATATTCCTCCTAGTCCCTCAGATGCCGCAGATACAGAGGCTGTAGCCATTGATGAGAGAGGAGAGGGAGAAGAGTGACAGGACCTGTTTATGTTTTTGTTTTCTGTTTATTATTGGGATTGTGCATTTGACATTTTGACATTCTGCACATTTTTATTTCTGCATATATATATATAGTACAGTTTCTGATTCAAATTTGCGCATAAAATCTGTTTGGATTAATGTTTCAGTGGTTGTGATTTTCCAAATAATGCTGAAGTGATGAAAATTTTTCCAAAGCGCTGTGACCTTATTTGTTGTTGCTGGGGACAACAATTTCTAAATCTGGGAATGGACGCGCATACGCATTATTTCGCAAATCACAGTCAAGGAACAAATGATGTCTAACAGAAATTTTTCAAAAATAAATAAATAAAAATAGCACATTAGATTTTTCAGAATAAAAAGTGAATGGACACAGTAATGGATAGAAATTCTCTGATGAAAGCTTGTGTGAAATAAAACATAGCATGAACTGCATGATACATGAATTGAATTGTGATTGTTGGTATGTGATATGCATGTTGAAGTTGAAATGATGCTTGAAACGAAGTCAGCAGAGATTGAATTGAGTCTAACACCTGTGAGGTTTGAGCCAAACAGTGGTAAACTTTCTTTCTGAGAGACTCCATTTTCATAGTATTCTAGAACTTGAATTGTTTCTCTGGATGCAAGTGTGACCTGACATGATTAAGGCAGTTTTTTCTTCTGAAACCAGGGCCAAATTGACTTACCTCAATTATTTTTCCATTTTATACCTCTTTTGAGCCTGAGCCTTTCATTTCAACTTACCCAAATCAAAGCCATATACATTGACCAGACCCCCTGAGGCTAGAGAAAGCAGAATAAAAGTCCATGACAACAGAAAACAGGGAATTGTTCATCAAAGCATGAAGGAACACAAGTTGAATCCAATTGGTATGGAAGCTGAGAGAATAAACAAAGTACAGTCCAGTTGGGAAACAATAAGCCTATCAGCTGGAAATCTGAAAGTTGCTGGATTTTGTTTGATGATTGTTTTACTTTATTTTAAAAAAAATCAAAAAGAAAAGTTTTGTTTTGTTTTTACGTTAAAGAATAAATTGTTGAATAAGGTACCAGGTTTTGAAAAGGATGACAAGGAATATGGATGACTACAAGATTGGACTTAGGGACTGGATCTAGCCTCATTAGCTACTATCCCAAAGAATTCCTACCCTTAGCCCAGCCAAGTTACAAGCCGGAAAGACCTTTTGATCAAGTTATGCTTACATCTGTTGAGAATATTTTTAAGCTTATGGTAGTGTTGTGATTATGTTGAGTGAGAGATTATTACAGCCTAATACACTTAAGTAATGAGCGGAATAAACACATTCTGTGAGGAATACTAAAGTTAACTCTCACAATTTGACAGAATTGAAAGTGTCATTGAAGCTTTGATTTGAATTTGATCATACTCAGCATGATGATTCTAGGGTTGTAAATTGTGGTTTGGTTTGATCATTGACCTTTGCTTATTCTTGAAGTTCTGTCTGTTGCTAAGGACAGCAACTTTCACATAGATCACGAGTGAGGTTCAGGTGACGCGATGGAACGCAACTTGGAGTCGGAGGTGTTGGCATGTTGCGCGAGGAGGTTCTAGTGGGCGATGGCCAAAGGTGTCGGTCCTGGAGGAGGAGCAGAAGAGCACATGGTCGAGGGCAAAAGGAAGGAGAGCAGAAGAGCAGAAGGAATAAGGTGCAATGGGCTAGGCTGCTAGGGTATTTTGTGAAATTTTTTTAAAAAGAAAGGTATTTTAGTAATTTCATGTGAAAATTTAAAGGGGGGAACTTGCCCCCCTTCTCTTATACTTAGGTCCGCCTCTGAGTGTGTTGTCCTATAAAATAAAATACAATTGCTAAAAAATTAAACTAGATTCCAAAAATATTAAAAGATGAAAAAAAAAAGAAAAAGCGCAAGATGGAAAAATTATAATTTAATCACACAATTGATGTAGTGCAGGGTTGACCAGCAGAGTTCACAATAATTAATCCAAAAATCAATTGTGTATGTTTTTATGAATGGGTATACTTTTTCGCATGAAATTGACCTTTCGCTAAAGGAATGCGCCGGACGATATTTTAGTCAAATTCCATTGTTAAAGGAGTTAAAATGGAAATCTTATTTTTGGGGGTATTTTTGCTATTTTATGTACGTAAGGGTCTTTTAGACCTTTTTTCTTGCTTTAGGATTTTTTGCATATTAGTACGCTTCTATTTATATGTACCTAAGCCTCCTTATGATAACAAATGTTGATTCAATAAAAATTGAGGTTTTCTCAATTTTAGTTTTACTATTCTTAGAAATCAACTAGACGTTAAATCTTTGTTCTCTTTCACTTCATGTTCAGCTACATCAACAATACATACAGTAAACTACATCAACAATACATATAGTCATGGTTGTCAAACTTGCGATTTTACTCGCAAAATTGTCTGATTTTATGATTCCACCAACCCTCCGCCTGTTAAATCGGTTGCATACTCATTTTAGGCATAGACTTATGCATTCTACGTAGAATGGTCCGATTCCAAGCATAATCGCGAGTGAGCAGCGAGTTGGCGAGTCTGCTTGATGTGCAAAACGACATTGTTTTTGGACGAGCCAGGTAGGATTTAGAAAAAGAAAATCATTTTCCCCCTCACCGTTCTCACCAATCGTCACTCCGCCATTGTTATGGCTCCATCGTCGACGCTCCCCTGGCTAGGTAAGTTCGTGACTTCATGTTCTTCTTCTCCCTGTGGCTCTCCTGTGCGTTCTTCCTCACACACACCCACTGTTACGACTTGTAGCTTCACTTAATTTTCTTATATGGTTTGTATTGAATTACGGGGTACGTTTGGTGTAGTTGGATACTTGGATAGTTGGATTAGGATTCCTCTGGTGTTAACTTATATTGAATGTATTCAGGAGGTAAAACATAAGCTTCAATTGCGTAACAGGGTGTCTTCTAATGCTAGCTGCTTTTTGTTATTGATTTTGTGCATATACTTGATTCATTTTGAATTATGACTTGGAAGCTAGAAATTTTAATTATGACCTGGAAATTTTACAATTTGTACCATTTGTACACAAACACTGTTATGGTGAATTGTACCATTTGTACATAGTCACTATAATGTTGTTGACTAAATAAGGGTTAGTCTTGATAGTTGATAAAAAAAATTGTTAGGATATGTTTGGTAATATTGAAAGAATTTATGGTTTGATTTAGGTTTCAGTAAATGTTATTCTTCTGTAGTTATTTTTGGCACATAAGCTTTATCTCAAATTGTGTACTGTAATATGAGGACTAATCGCAGTCCACAGGACAGGACTATCATATCTTTGGGAAAAGGAAACAAGATACATGTTCTTATCCCAAATACCTTGGCTGATGAAGCATGTTAATCTGCTATAGTCTTATATGTTGTTTGCTTATTATATTATACTTGATACTTCTCTAGATTGTACTATATAATTAAGTTTGGTTGGCACTGATTTTGATTATTCAAAGTGAGTTAGTTAAAGTGAGTTATTTGTAATATTTGTGAATTGTTAGTTAAAGTGAGTTAGTGACCAATAAATAGGAAGTGCTCTCTACTTCTTGCAGGTGAGTTGTCTTTGTTGCATTGTCGTGCTGTCTTTTTGCACATTTCCCTTTTTTACTTAATTTCCTTAACTTCTTGCAACTTCTTGTTGTGTTGTGTTGTGTTTGCTATAATGAGTGGAAGTGGATCCGATTTCATTAGTGGAGATGCGGGTGGCTCTTCTTTGGTTGCTATAAAAAAAACAAAAAATCCCCTGGGATAGGACTAACATTGGGTGGAAACATGGGATTGATATTGATGGCAGTGCTAAGAGAGTGAAATGCAAGTATGTTCAAAGACTATGAGTGGTGGAGTTTTTTGTTTCAAGCGTCATCTTGCTGGGACTAGAGAAGATTCTGAGGCTTGTGCAACGGTGCCAAATGAGATTAAAATGATGATGATGAAAATTCTTGTTGAATCTAAAGTAACAAAAGAAAAGAAAAGAAGATTGATTAGTAGTGGGAGTTTTGGTTCAAAAGGAAAATAAGGTAGTTCAAGTAGTGGGAGTGCCAGTGTTCAAGCAACCTTGAATCAAATGATGAAAAAAACAAAGATAAACCTTTAGTTGATGCTCAAGTTGCTGAATTTTTTTACACGTGTCATTCCATTCAATGCTATTAAAAATTCTGCATTTTTATAGATGTGTGGGATGATCGGGAAATATGGACCTGGCTATAAACCTTCATCTTACCATAATGTTAGAGAGAAACTCTTGAAACAAGCAGTACAAAAAACTAATGCCAGTATGCAAGAGTTTAGGGATGAGTGGAAGAGAACTGGTTGCTCAATAATGTCTGATGGGTGGACGGATAAAAAAAGGGGTTCAATTTGTAACTTTTTGGTGAACAGTCCAAAAGGAACAATATTCCTGTATTCCTTAAATACTTCTGACATTTCAAAAACAACTGACAAAGTTTTTAAGATGTTAGATGATGTTGTTACATTTGTTAGAGAAGAGAATGTTGTTAAGGTGATTACTGATAGAGTGCTTTTAGTTAAATTTTTTTTCTATCATTCTTAGCTTATTTGACTTCTCTTGGACCTTTATTTTCCTATTCTAATTCAGTTTTTGACTTAGGCAAGTAAGTGGGCTTAATTGCTAATTGTAGCATATTTTCGGATTTTATGCTCACTTGACCTATAGAGTGCTACGAAACTCCAAATGGAACGTTCTAGGAGTCCCTGGAAAGATGACGAAAAGATCTACAAGTTTTCTAGAAATAGCCCGATGCCAATTCTGTCATTTGAAGGGTCATTTTAAGTTTCCAAGTTAGCACCTATGCACTTATAATTTTGGGCTGCGAATTGGACTTTTAGTGGTGTAAATCGTAAATAACTAGAATTGTTGGGTTTGTTTATGGCCCATTATATTCTCAAAACTTAGTCACTATATATTAGTGACATTATGACTCAACTAAAAAAAAGCTTTTACTTTAGGTTTCATTCAATAAAAACAGCTTTTATTTTTCTTTCTTTTAAGTTTCTAGGATCAAACTCTTGTTCTTCATTTTCTCTCAATTGTTCTTCATTGTTCTTCATCTTCTTCATTTTCATTTTGCTATTCTTCCATTTTCTTGCACTCATTTCATGGGGCTTTCCTTGGTGATGATCATGGAAGGCTAAATCATCAATCAATCCAAGGATCCAACTCAAGCAAGAGATGAATTGGAGTTCTGGTTCGGTATTTCGAATTCTATTTTAATATTCACCTTCTTCTTCAATTTCTATTATGTTTTCATGATTATGAATGCATTTAGGATTGAAAGCGAGTTAGGATTATGGATTCATGTCCTAATCTTGAATGATAACCACAAGATTAATTGAATGATATTTCAGTTAGGGTTGTGGTTTCAATTAATTTAGGAGTAGAATCGATTGAAGTGCTTCTATTGAGATTGAATGAATGTTCATGATAGAATCAACTTATAAGAATGATGATGATTCGAATAGCTTGGGTTGGTGAATTGGATTGATGCTTTCTAATCTATTTTACTTTACTCCTTGATAATCTTGTTAATTTATGCATTGTTCTTTAATTTTAGTTTGTGTTCTTGCATGTTTTACTTTGCGCATACCAATTGTTCGACAAAATTCCCCCTTATTATTACCAATGATTTGAAGCTAAAACCATATTGATCGTGTCTCTGAGTCGACCTAGGTTAACCCTGTGCTACAGAATTAGCTTAGTTAATTTGTTTTGGTGCGTCTCGGCAACGCAATACCAAAACTGGTGTCGTTGTCGGGGACACGATTCATTGTGTGCTAGCTTTAATTCATTGCAATTTGTTCATGGAAGTAGTTTTAATTCTTGCATTTTTATGTTTTGTTGCACAACTATGCTTGTTAGATGATTATGTGCTTGTGGTTGCTGCATTAACTTTGTATTTGTCCTTAAAAACAGAGGAAAACCCAGAAAAACAGAGCAAAATGTCCAACTGGAACTAATAGTGTGGCAATTCACGCTAATCGCGCCAAGAATTTGAATCCAGGAGTCTTGATTTGGTTTCTCATGCTAACTACGTGGCTTGTGGCGCTAGTCGCGCCATAGGTTCGAACATCTGACGCTGATTGTGCCATAGGTTTGAACATCTGACGTTGATCACGCCAGACCTAGCGCTAGTCGCGCCATAGATTCGAACATCCCATGCTGATAGCGCCAGTCTCACGCTAATAGCGTGGGAGTAAAAAAAAAGAGTCTGAAATTTGAAAATTTAGTTTTTCTTTAAACTTTTTAGGGTTGTTTTTGTGCTTTTTATTTTCCTTTATGAGTTGCATTGTCTATGACTAGGTCCACATCAAGTGAATTCCATTCATTTGATCCTGAGATAGATAGGACATTTCACAGATTAAACAGACATAACCTTAGGTTAGATGACTCTGATAGTGTAGTTTTAGACAGTAGCATAGCGTCTTCTGACTTTGATTCTGAATTTACTTCTACTCCTTCTACTTCTACACATCTTGATATAATGGCTGATAACAACCTAACCCTTGAGGAGTTAGCTACACCTGATGTTGTTTACCAACCTTGATGTATTCAATATCCTGAGACTGAGGTCAGTTATGAGCTAAAATATGGACTGATTCATTTGCTTCCAAAGTTTCATGGACTTGCTAGTGAGGATCCACATAAACACCTCAAGGAGTTTCATGTGGTGTGTTCCACCATGCGACCACATGACGTTCATGAGGATTATGTCAAGATGAAAGCATTTCCTTTCTCTCTGGATGGTGTTGCTAAGGACTGCTTGTACCTTCAACTAGATCCTATCACCACTTGGACAGACATGAAGAGAAGATTCTTGGAGAAATTCTTCCTTGCCTCTAGAACAACATCCATCCGGAAGGAAATTTGTGGCATAAGGCAGTTTCCTGGAGAGTCTTTGTATGAGTATTAGGAGAGATTCAACAAGCTGTGTGCTACCTGTCCTCACCATCAAATCAGTGAGCAATTACTGATTCAGTATTTTATGAAGGATTAATGTTTATGGATAGGAGTATGATAGATGCAGCTAGTGGAGGCGCTCTGATGGACAAGACCCCTCTTGCTACAAGGCAGTTGATTTCTAACATGGTAGCCAACTATCAACAATTTGGCGCTAGAGTTGCAACATCCGAGGTTGCAAATAAAGTTTCTGTCTCTATAGTTGCTGATAACCAGAGGTTAGAGAACAAATTGACAGAGTTGACATCCCTTGTGAAGCAGCTTGCTATTGGGCAACAACAGAATGTGATGGCAGCCAATCAACCAAGGCTCTGTGGTATCTGTTGTGCATCTGATCATCCCACAGATGCATGCCCCACTCTCCAAGAGACAGAACAACCTGCTGAAGTTTCTACCATGCAACCTGGCCAGTCATTTAGACCTCAACAACAGTATAATCCTTACTCCAACACTTATAATCCTGGTTGGAGAGATCATCCAAATTTGAGGTATGGTCCTGGTCCACAACAACAGCAGCCCCACAGACCTCCACAGCAGCACTTCCAGTCTACCACTGCCAAATGCCAACCTTCTTCATTCAGACAACAGCCACAGTTCCAACAACCTGCACCTTCACCTGCACAACCTGTGCAAGCCACTTCTGGACCTTCTTTAGAGGACTTGATGAAGCAAATGGCTACCACCAACCTTCAGTTTCAACAGAATGTTAGTGCTAACATCCAAGACCTCCAGACTCAGATTATACAATTAGCTACAACTGTCAACCAGATGCAGCAGCAAGGTTCTGGCAACATTCTTGCACAACCAGTGATTAATGTTGATTCAAGAGGATTCATGCATGAATGAACAAGGATCAAGCTTTGGTGTTTTGTGCTTTCAACATGCCTCATTGCAAATGTGCCAAAAAAGCTATGAAGATCAATTTGATTCATGTAAAAGGGAAGATATGTTATCTGATAATCCAATTAGCATATCATGCATAATCATTCATCTAGGATTGTTAGATTGAAGGTCTAAATAAAAGCAATTAACTAGTAAGGCATTTTAAAATCAAAGTTTTTGGAAAAATGAAGTTTTCATGCATTAATCGATTACAGCATTGTTGGCATCGATTATTTTGTTCTTCATGCCTTCTGGAAAACAAATCAAGAATATTGTAATCGATTACATATCGAATTAATCGATTATATAGGCTAAAATGGAAAAATCATACTGACTGTCTTAATCGATTACATAAGTTCGTAATCGATTACATCTAATGCCTATGGGTAACATGTTCTGCTGATTTAATCGATTACATATCGTTTTAATCGATTACATAGTACATTTGAGAATATTGGTTTGTCTGTCTTAATCGATTACCAAATTTCGTAATCGATTACTCAATGTATTTGGAAAAACATGAGTGTCTGTCTTAATCGATTACTTGACGGAATAATCGATTGCATTGTTCATAGCTCAAACCCAGAACATATCAGGAGCACTTTAATCGATTACATTCTTGGAATAATCGATTACAAATGCGAAATAATCGATTATATGAGAGTGTTTAATCGATTATTTTCAGTTAGAAAGTTGTTATAAATTGAACCCATTGCCCTGTACTTTGTGAGATTTGAATTATTCGTATTCTAGGCAATCACAAACATTCATGAGCTTTCTTTAGTGTCTTTCTGAGTTTCAAAAAGCATTTAGGCTTCACAAATTTGTATGGGTTTTTTGATTTTGAAGAAGTGAAGCATCATTGAGTCTCAAAGCTTAAGGAAAGGAATGCATTGAGTCTGTAATCTTTCTTTCAACTTGTTGAATCATTCACTTGCATGTGTTCTTTGGATTATCAGGTGAAATCTTTCCTTATTCTTTGAAGGTGTAAATCTTTTAATTGATTTCTGTAAAGATTGGCTTATTGTAAATGGATTTCTTACATGATGATTAGAGATAGTGTTTCTCTAAGGGTTGCTGAGTAGTGTTCTCAGTTTTGGGTTTGGTCTCTAAGGGTCTAATAGTGTTTTAGACTTCTGAACTTTATCTACGGTTGATAAAGAGAGGCTTGTAATATCTTGTGAGAATATTATTTGCAATAGTGGAACTCTACTCTAGTGTTGAGTAGAAGAACTGGATGTAGCTTCACAGTGTTTGAAGTGAACCAGTATAAAATTTGTGGCTAATCTTTATTCTTATCTCTTCATCTCTCAATTGCTTTGTTTGTGAATCAAATTACATTACACAGAAAACTCTCATTTGCTTATTGATTTCTTGACAGAGGAATTTGATTGAATATAAGATTCTTGGTTTCAAAACTAATTTTTAAAGTGATAAAGACCCTGTGGAAACTCTGATTTGAAAATTTTAATTTACCAAGGTACAACCAATTCACCCCCACTCTTGGTTGTATTGAAGTATTCCTATTATTTTCAATTAATCCAGAGAATGTGAATGCCATTACCTTGGGGAGTGGCAAGGAACTTCCAGATTCCACAGTTGTTGGTGCTAAATTAGATCCTGTAGAGGAGCATTCTGTTTTTCTTCTTGATATCATTGATGCTGCAGTAGATAGTGTAGATATTCCTTATTTACTTTTTGATTTTTCTTCTGAATTTTCTAACTTTGATCTTGGTTCTTGTAATTGTGCCTGTGATGATTCTATTATTGTGTGTAGTATTTGTGTGAAGATTTCCTCTTCACTTCACTCTGATTGTGTTGCAGGTACAAATACAGGTTCTGAGCATACTATCCCACTTCCCTCAGCCTCTACTCTTTCCTTACCTTCCACTACTCAACCACCTTCCTTGGAGCTGAAGTCACTACCTGAGCACCTCAAGTATGTATATTTAGATGATGCTCAGAAGCTTCCAGTCATCATATCTATTAGTTTGTCAATGGAGCATGAAGAGAAGTTGATGCATGTTTTGAGAGGCCACAAAAAGGCCGCTGGATGGACACTTGCTGATCTTCCTAGAATTGATCCTCCCATCTGCATGCATCAAGAAAATTATGTTTGGGATCTGCCTTGAACCACACTTTGGGAGTTTCCTTTTCCCTCCTTTTATTTGTTGTCTCTTTGTTTGCATTTCTTTGCATGCTCACATTGAGGACAATGTGCATTTCAAATGGGGGGTGGAGGATTTCTAAAATCTGTTTTTCTGCTTGTTTTCTATCTTTGTTTGTTGTTTTGTTGTTTTTAAGTTGTTATTTTGTCGAATTTAGGCACTATTTCATGTTTTCATAGGATTTCTAATTTGCATAAATTGTGAGAAATATTAAAAAGTTGGTTGGATTGAGAGGTTTCATACTTGATGTGAACCATTGTTGCAATTGTTGAAGTGATAAGTAGGCTTGAGAAATAGAATTTAAGATGAACCATGTGTGGTAGAATTATGCCTTGTGAGTTTTTGAGCCTTTGTGGATATGTTGTGATTTCACCTCTGTGCTATGTTACTCTATGTTTTGCCTTGCCTCTTTTGACATTCCTTGTTGCACATGCTTTGATTGAGATGATTTAGGCCTTCTTTCTTTTAGCCACTAGCCAAATAAACTTATCCTTGTGTTGATATCCATTGTCACCCTCTTTGAGCCTTTAGCCTTTTCTTTCTTGTTTAGCTCATAAAAAAATGGAAAACCATGTTATCCTAGCTTTAGGGAGAAAATAGGCTTTGGAATTGTTTTGGGAGTGGGTTTCAAACAAGTGTGGGGTGTTTGTATTTTGTTTTGTTTTGAAAGAGAAGAAAAGAAAAAGAGAAAGAAAGAGTTCAAATAGCAAAAGTTCAAAGAAAAGAAAAAAAAATTGCGTATAAGCAAAGAAAAAGAAGTTCAAGCAAAGAAAAAGAAATATGCAATAAAAGTTGTTATGGTTCATTTTCATCCTTGTAAATTCTTTTAAATTTCATCTTATTGCTTCTACCCTTCTTTTAACTTGTTGGCTTGCTCCCCATTGCCCCTCTTTTCTCTTAAGTTTTGGCCTAAATATCTTTTTCTTATCCACCTTTTCCTAAGCCATTCATTACAAGCTAATAAAGTCCTTTTGATCTTTTGATGCATGTGTATTTCAAGTTGGATGAATTAGAGTCTTGTCAATACTTGGATGTACTAGTTGCAAGTGGTGTTTGAGTGCAAACACAAAGCCGTACACATTATATGAGGTTGAGTGTTATCCTTTGAGAGATTTCTATCACTTTGGTACATTCTTAATTCTAAACTTGACTACTTTTTCACTTTGCACTTTGTGATCATGTTTTCATGGATGGTTTGTTACCTTAATATTATTCTTCCATCTTTCATCCCTCTCGCTTTTGTGCATTATTAGGATCCATTGAAAAATATGTGTGCCTTGTTCATACCTTTCTTTAAATTTTTGGTTTACTTTAGTCTTTCTTTTAGTTTTGCCCAGGAGTGCAAATGTTCAAGTGTGGGGTATTTTGATAGAGTGCTTTTAGTTAAATTTTTGTCTATCATTCTTAGCTTATTTGACTTCTCTTGGACCTTTATTTTCCTATTCTAATTCAGTTTTTGACTTAGGCAAGTAAGTGGGCTTAATTGCTAATTGTAGTGTATTTTCGGATTTTATGCTCACTTGACCTATCTGCCTTGTATAGGACTTATAGAGTGCTACGGAACTTCGAATGGAGTGTTCTAGAAGTCCCTGGAAAGATAACGAAAAGATCTACAAGTTTGTTAGAAAGCTCGAGGCCAATTCTGTCATTTGAAGGGTCATTTTAAGTTTCAAAGTTATCACCCATGCACTTGTAATTTTGTGCTGCGAATTGGACTTTTAGTGGTGTAAATAGTAAATAATTAGAATTGTTGGGTTTGTTTATGGCCCATTATATTCTCAAAACTTAGTCACTATATATTAGTGACATTATGACTCAACTAAAAAAAATCTTTTACTTTAAGTTTCATTCAATAAAAACAGCTTTTATTTTTCTTTATTTTAAGTTTCTAGGATCAAACTCTTGTTCTTCATTTTCTCTCAATTGTTCTTCATTGTTCTTCATCTTCTTCATTTTCATTTTGCTATTCTTCCATTTTCTTGCACTCACTTCATGGGGCTTTCCTTGGTGATGATCATGGAAGGTTAAATCATCAATCAATCCAAGGATCCAACTCAACAAGAGATGAATTGGAGTTCTGGTTCGGTATTTTGAATTCTATTTTAATATTCACCTTCTTCTTCAATTTCTATTATGTTTTCATGATTATAAATGCATTTAGGATTGAAAGCGAGTTAGGATTATGGATTCATGTCCTAATTTCGAATGAATGTTCATGATAGAATCAACTTATGAGAATGATGATGATTCGAATAGCTTGGGTTGGTGAATTGGATTGATGCTTTCTAATCTATTTTACTTTACTCCTTGATAATCTTGTTAATTTCTGCATTGTTCTTTAATTTTAGTTTGTGTTCCTACATGTTTTACTTTGCGCATACCAACTGTTCGACAAAATTCCCCCTTATTATTACCAATGATTTGAAGCTAGAACCATATTGATCGTGTCTCTGAGTCGATCTAGGTTAACCCTGTGCTATAGAATTAGCTTAGTTAATTTGTTTTGGTGCGTCTCGACAACGTAATATCAATTACTGATAATGCTGCGAATTTCAAAGTAGCAGGAGAATTATTGATGCACACTCGGCCAAATTTGTATTGGAGTCCATGTGCTGCCATTGCATTGATCTGATGCTTGAGGACTTGGAAAAACATTTGAAGGTTCATGAAGTCACTATAAAGAAGGGACAAAAGATAACCACTTATATATATGGTAGAACAATGCTTAGCAACATGCTCAAGAAGTACACAAATGGTAGGGACTTGGTTAGACCTGGCATGACTAGATTTGCAACTGCTTACTTGACTTTAGCTTGTCTCCATGAAATGAAAGCATCTTTCATGAGGTTGTTCAGTTCTAAAGAGTGGAAAAAAAGTAAGTTTGGTACTTCACAAGAGGGGAGAAAAGTAGTAGATTCGATTTTGGATAATAGATTTTGGAAGAATGTATCCATATGCCTCAAAGTTGCTGCCCCTCTTATGGTAGTCCTTTGATCGGTGGATTCTGATCAACAACCCGCCATGGGTTTCATATATGCTGAGATGGAACGTGTAAAGGAAAGGATTAAAAGCAACTTCAATAATGTGAAGAAAAAGTAAGTTTTTTAAACTATATCATTTAAATTTTAAAATATATTTATCTTTATTTATCTATGTCTAATCTTAAATATGATTTACCTTATTTATCTATGTAGTTATGAACCTATTTGGGAAATTATTGATAAGAGGTGGGAGAACCAACTATATAGATCTTTGCATGTAGCTGTATATTACCTTAATCCTCAATTGCATTTTGAAGATGAATTTAAAAAAGATAATGGAGAAATGAAAGAAGGATTATTTATTTGTATGGTGAGATTGGTAATGGACGTTGGGGTAAGGAACAAAATTAACAGGCAACTTCTTGAATTTCATTTTGCCAAATGTCTCTTTTCTATGGAGAATGCAATAAACTCTAAGAAGACTATGCTACCTGCAGAATGGTGGGAAATGTTTGGGGATGGATGTCCAGAACTAAAGTGATTTTCTTTTCGTGTTTTGAGCTTAACTTGTGGCTCTTCTGGATGTGAGCGTAATTGGAGTTCATTTGAAATGGTAATTGAATTTCATGAGTTTATTTGTGTTTAAACTATATTTGTTTTTGTTTAGTTTAGAAAAGTTATCAACTTTGATATTGAATGTTATTTATAGATTCATACAAAGAAGAGAAACCGCTTGCATCAAAAGAAGATGAATGGCTTAGTTTATGTCATGTATAATTTGAAGCTCAAAAGTAAACAAATAAGAAAAAAGGTTGCTCTTCCATTTGAAGATATGGAATTTGATGATAAGTGGATAACAGAAGAGGGAGATGATATTTTTGATGAAGACAATGTCAATGTCCAACTTAAGGAACCTCTAGATGAAAGTGGTAGTGGAAACAATATTGGCTTGGTTGGAGGAAGTTTAAGTGATCCAACTTTGGATGCATTGATATTGACAATTTGGTTTTGAATGATAATGTTGAAGATCACTTCTCAATTGCGGAAAAGCTTGAAGATGGAGATAAGGATGATGGTGGTGGTGGTGGTGACTATAACGCCTCGTTTTACCGTATTGTATTTTATTGCTTTTTAGTGAAAACTCTTTTCCATTTGCTGTAGAATTCCCTTAGTTAGAAATTTTACGGAAAATTCTTTTCTTCTTACTTAAAATAATTCGTACAAAAGATACTAACCATCCATATTGTAAACGAGTTCTCTGTCGCCAAATATTCTTTCGAAGTCCAAAATAAAATACAATCCATAATACAATCCCAAGTATAGTCCAAAATATTAAAATACAGATCGTTTCCTAAGTTTATTACGTAATACATATCACCAAATAAAATATTTGTCAATATCTTCCACGTAGTCCATCTGCTCACTATGCTTTTACTGTCCCTCTGCTCGCCCAAATAAATTAAGGTCATCGCAGGTGTCAACCACAGACACAAAAGATAGGGTAAGTTTATGATAAACATAGTTCAAGCCACACAATATACACAACATACAGATAATCATACAACATATTCATCATGTGATGCATGCTCATCTTATTTATATGATGCATGATTCTCTTAAATTCTCATCACATGGTACCATAGTCAAGATAGCCCCACTCCCTCTGTGGCTCAGAACTTATCCATGCAATCAGGGTAGGTCAGTGTTGCAATAGGAAGGTCACCTCCATCTATGTGATCATCATGGTGGTGTGGTCCTCACTGCCACAACTACCCCCTAGCTCAGACTCCTTCTGTCTGAACGCATGGATTCAGTCAAGCTATCTGACACACCTCCTCTTGAGGTAACACGGCTTAACCCCCGTCGGGCATATGCATATGAGACATGCATGATTGATTCTCTTTTTTATTTCGTCTTTACTTTTCAATATCAATTTATATCTCATATTCTCATATGCTTAAACTTTAAACTTTCAACATTAATCTTTATAAAGTTCAATATAATAGGCATGCTTTCAACATAATTCTAGTATAAAATTTAATAAACATGCTCAAGGATTTATAGAACACTTTTATCAATATATAAACACACAAACTTTAGTAAAACATTCTATTATATAACTACAATTCAAACCGAACCATTTTCTTAAAGATAATCATAATACATAAAGATTTAAGTTACTTAAACATTCACCCATTAAGCTAGATTCCAGTTATTCATTCAAGCAATCACTCATTAATCTAAGTTCAAGTCACTTCTTTAAATAATCATTCATTTAACAAGCTTTATCTCTTAGAAGCATTTCATCGAACACATGGTGTGCTTTCATAGAAACACTCAACAACACATAAAATAATACATAACTTTTACTAAAGCACTCAACCATGCAAATATAATCCAAATCCAACAACTTCTTG
>PYAF01003076.1:144166-161852 GCA_007407185.1 Glycine tomentella
ATTAATCTAAGTTCAAGTCACTTCTTTAAATAATCATTCATTTAACAAGCTTTATCTCTTAGAAGCATTTCATCGAACACATGGTGTGCTTTCATAGAAACACTCAACAACACATAAAATAATACATAACTTTTACTAAAGCACTCAACCATGCAAATATAATCCAAATCCAACAACTTCTTGTATATAAGTCATACTTTACAAAGATCCAAACACTTATTCCAACAAGCAACTCTTAAACATATTTCATTTCTTTGAAACAATTTATCAAACACATGGTGGACAAGCTTTATAAAAATAGAAGAAACACTTTAAATAAGCAACACTTAAACTATATTTAACATAAACCTCCCCATACATACCTTGTTATTTCTTCTTAAAACTTGACTTCCATCTTTTAATTGCTCCTAGTTCACGTGAGATTTCAAAGTAGCAAGACTTAGGGTTTTTCTTTAATTTTGCTTGAAAGTGAAAGGTAAAAAGAATGTGTAAAGAATAAAATGAAAAGGATGCAAGAAGAGAAGGCTTTGCACGTTTACTTGGCTTGAGAAGGGACTTGGAATTTTCGGTCCCTACCTTCCTTATATAGTGTTAATGAATGCCTTGCCATGAAAATATCTCTTAGGTCATTATGACCTTGCTTTCCAAATGGACCAATGGCAAGTGTCCTTGCTTTTCATCCAACCAAGTGTCCCTTTTCTTGAATTTTCTCAAGACTTCTTCATTCTTCTTGATAGTACACTTGCACTAGCTTGGCTTGGAGATCAATCTTCACTAATTTTCTCTCCTTTACGTGGAATGGCTAGATGTTAGGGAGATTTTTGTGTTTTTCTTCATTCTTGAATTTTTTCCAAAACCCGTTATAGTAAAATATTGATTCTGGATTCGTTAACCGTTGGATTTCCTTAAAATTTTAAAAGTATACTCCTATCCCACATATGTAACTTTTGACCGTTGGGATTGTGGAAATAATGTATAGAACTGTCCATGTGCTCTGCCAAATGAGACAATAGAAGATTTTTGTTTTCTTTGCATCTATGCCATACAATTGTCCTAACACTTGTATTCATCACATGGCTTACCTCTACAAGTGGCTTTCATGAATCTTCTTGCCTATTCTACACCATTATCGTGAACTTTAATCCTAGGGATGTGAATATAAATTTCCTTCCTTTTATACCATTGGATGCTTAAGAAAAACCTAATTCCACTTATGGTTTTCTGTCGCAAACTATTTTGATAATTTGTTATCTAAGAGTATTATGTATTTCCATCTCTGTATTTCCATTAGGTTCTCACAGAATCCCTAAGAATATCTGATCATTTATGGCCTGAAGGGTATTATGGTAAATTCATCCTTCATCCTAGGGATATAATTGTCATTTTCATCATATAAATATCTATTCAAAATATCTATTCAAAATATCTAAGGGTATTCTTGTCATTTCCAAAATATCCAAGGGCATTTATGTAAGTTTTCAACTTAAAATATCTTTCTAAAATATCTAGGGACATTTTTGTAATTCTAAAAAATATCAAAGGGCATTATCGTCCTTTTACCCTCAAGGACATTTTTGTCATTTCATATTTACGGTAAGGGCAATATGGTCATTTTTCCCCAAACATTTTCGTAATATCTCTAATTGATATTTCACCCATATAATCAAATCTTCCCTAACTTAAAACTTTCATAAATATCTATTGAACTATAGTTATGTAAATTTTTGGGTGTTACAATGACCTTGGAGATGATTTTATTAGAGGATTAATAAACATTTGAACTATTTCTATGTTTTATAACTGTTTTATTTTAAGAACTTATGTTTAGTAGTATACTTTTATTTTATATTTGATTGAATGTGAACTCTGCATTGTGGATTAAAAATTATTGTATGATTATATCATTTTATGAATTTATGTTTTATGTTTATATATAAGTAATTTGCTTTTTTTTTTTGTCTAAAGTAGACTCTTATGATTCGATTTTACGAGTCAAGTTTACATAAATCGCGATTCTAACAACCTTGCATACAGTGAAACTACATAAATTATAGATTTATTATTCCTCACTCATAAACCATACGTTACACACCAAAAGTCCTACTAGTTTTGTGTCCACTACAACAACCATGCATCCAATATTGTTCATTACACTAATCTTGCCCATTCCTACTTTTTTTTATCCGCAAAAATCACAGCCACTTCCAAACTCGTAGCATCACATCCATTACCTAAAGCTTCTATGCTAATAAGGGTATGTCACCTTTATTCCTCACTCAAATCATAATCTATCCCAAATTCACAAAAGCAATTCTTTGTTGAATATCCAATTGAACTTGAAGTTATTAGGCTTCATCTTACGCACTCGCTCATCAGCTCTCTCTTGCAACTTCCTAATCCTCGGTGCTAACTCACACACGAAATCCTGTGCCCTCTTTCCCTCAGCCGTCAAATTTTCCAGCTTCTCCAATCTCCACCGTCCAACCAGAAAGTCCAAGATGTTTGCATAGTCATTTGCCGTGTACACGCCTATATGTTGTGCCACTGCGGAGTAGTGTTCATATAGCCTGGGGTCATCCCCATCGTACATAAGGTGCGCCGGCATTATGATCTTTTTCTTCATCATGTTTCCTATGGCCAACATTGCCCCGGTGGGGTCCACTTCTAGAAGCTTCTCCACGATCCTTGTGTACGCGTTCTCGTGTCGCTTCTCGTCCGCAGCTATGGTCCCGCATATGCGCGCTAGCACTGGATCACCACCCTCCTTCGCAAGCCGAGCTGTGTTCCCATGTGCCACGAATGTTGCTCGCTCTTGGAATGACGTGTACACAAACCCCAAGTATGGGTTGTTCTCCATACCAACATCCTATCCATTAAAAAAAATTGAAGTTCGATATTTATTAGATCTTCACAATGTGCTCAAGAAAGTCCCCTTGTTCTGTCACCAGAAACAAAAAATGTAGCAGCACTCAAAATGTAATTCGCTTTTAGCTAGTGTTGTGCAATTTAAGAGACAAATCTTATTTCTATTTAAATTTTAATTATAAAAGTTGTAATGACAACAAATAATTGTTAGTATTAGGTATTAGATAGGTCATATATTTAAACTTTATTAATTGTTACTACGTAATACAAAAAAATTAAAATTAATGAAAATATTTAAATTAGTTAATTTTAATATTATATATTTAAGTTTTGTTTGAGAGATACTTATATATAAAATTAAATTCACCTACTTTTTCTTTAACATATACACAACCACCTACTTATGTGCTGATAGACTTTGTCTTCCTTGTACTCTTTTATTTGGCACTTCCGGACTGTGCACCTGTTATATAATATTATTTTGTTTGCCGATTTGAAAAAATATATGCAGACTTCTAATATGTGTACGTGATGTGTGGTGTGCTGCATCTCGATAAAAGCTTTAGAATAAGAGAAGCGGCAAAATCTCTCCAAGAAAAAGACCCATTTTTTTTTCTTTTTCGGAGGAAACTTATGTATATGACCCTTTTGTATGTATGTATACTAAACAAAATACCAGTAGCTCTGTTAAAATATTTAAAAAAAAAACAAGTAGCAACTACCGTCTATATCTAATGAAATAAGCATAAATCTTATTAACCTCTTCACTATTATATTTTGGCTTATTTATACTTTTTTCTCTCAAATTTTAGGTTCTATTTTTTAGTTTCTCAAATGAAAATTTATATACTTCAAACTTAATTGTATCTTTTATCCCAATTTTTTTAATTTTTTAGTGAATTTTATCTCTCAATAAATTAATTTGACGCATTTTACCTCAATTTTTAAGAAACTTATAGATTTATGCTCTTTCATTTTACTCTTAATATAATTGTATTTTTTATTTCAACTTTTTATTTTTTTTGGGCAAATTTTACACCCAATTTTTTATTTTTTGATAAATTTTACTCCCATTTTTTTATTTTTGACAAATTTTATCCCATATTTTTTATTTTTTGATAAACTTTACCTCCAATTTTTGGGTGTATATATTAATGAAAAAAATGATTAAGAGGAAAATTCACAAATTTCTTAAAAATTTGGGATAGAATATGCCAAATTAAAAAATTAGAGATAAAAAATTCTTCAAAAATTAAACATTAGAGAGTAAAATGCAATTAAACCTATATATTAATCTCTTAAATTCGTGAAATACGTACTTTATTTAGTATCTCAAATTTGTTTTCCTTTTGTCTTTTTTGTCAACCATTAACACTACATAAAAAACGTTGTGTTAATACATTCACCCAGCATGAAGTGAATTATGTTAAATGTACTCAACTTAGATTTGATGTTAAAAAAAAAAAAAGAAAAAAAAAAAAAAGAGTACACTACTCAGTACTCACCCAGCCTGAAGCAATGAGGTAATGAATAGTCTTCTCGACCCACTCCATATCAACACGGCCTGAAAGATACAAATAGGTTTTGAGCAAATCCCCGTGCCTGTTTTCTTCCGCGGACCAGGCCCGGGTCCACACGGCCCACGGGCTTTGGCATGCTCCGTACTCATCTCTCACCCCATCAAGGTTGTTCATCGTGGTCTGGTAAGTAGGAAGCGCTTCCTCAGTTATCATGTCTCCCACCAGCACCACCAAGTACTCGTCGGGTAGCTCTTTCGTGCGCTCGCGAAGAGCCTTAACCTCATCGCTGAACTCTTCGAACGGCAATGACGAGTCGGGGACGAAGTCCTGTGGCTGCCAGCTTTGCTCCACGGGCTTCAGCAGTGGCAGGACCTGCTGCGAGGCCCATCCCTCTAGTGACTTGAAAATCTCTATCTTTTCTGGCGCCATTGAGTGGCTCCTCCGTGCTAATTTTGACGTCGGCGGTGGTGAAATGGTGGTAATTGGTTTCGGAGGAGAGCATGGAAGTGGAAGAGTTTGTATCTGCATGGTTTAGGTTACGTGTGACTTGTATGTGATTGTGTTGTGAGGGTGCAGGGTGCTTGACGTGGATCTATTTATAGGTCCATATTTTGGTAAAGTGACGTCGTATTTATTTTTATATATAGAAATTAAATACCGTATAAAAAATTTATAATATTATATATCATATTTAATCAGAGTTTAGTTAACCTTTTCTTTTTCTGAAATTGCAAATAATTTTATTGAAAAGAAAATAAAGTTCTTATATAGTAAATTTTGATAAACACTTAATAATACCCTAATAGACTTTTAAAATTGATAATACGTTTGTCGGTGATTTCAAGCTTTCCAATTGTTACTCTATCAAAAAACTTTGGGAACCATTTACATAAAAAGAATTTACTTGTTACTCTGGCATTCTTTTTTAGATCTACTTTTTTCCTTCAATAATATCAAAAATAAAACCAATGCATATTTAGATCTACTTTTTCCACTTCATGATCAATAATATCAAAAATCAAATCAATGCATAGACAATGAATGCCTTGTCAATTGTCATAATATTAAATTTACTAGACTGTACTACATTACCAATTTTACTAGATCTTACAAAGCTTATTCATGCACATTATAATCGAGTTTGATGATAAAAAAAATTGGTTAAAGAGACGTGATATAGATATAAGTTAAAGATTCGTAAAATAATTTGTGAAGTATTAATTTTTGCATTTAACTTTTAAAACATTATTTATTATTTCTCATTTTTTTTCTTGTTCTTTAAACTACACAAATTAATATATAATATGTTGTGTAAATAATATATAACATTGCGATCGGCCCACTTTAATTTACATTATTTGTTTCCCTACCTCTAAAACCTGAAACATTAAACCAAAACCCATGCCCATTTATTAAAACCAACTGCACTTGGTACCCCACACGTTTATATATTTGGTTACAATGCACTTGGTATATTGTATGCCACAAAATGTTATTTTTTGGAGTAACAAGAAAATTAAGATTTCGTTATTAGTGTTGCTATATTCAGTACAAAATCTGTATACGAAATGCACCCATAGTCCATATACACAACCTACGAATAATAAACGTGTCATAACACGAATTTTTTAAATATATTTCCTCCAACCAATCGAAAAGGTTGACGTAATATTGTAAGATTATGTTAAGTATATATGAGTAAAAAAGATTTATTTAGTAAAAAAATTTATTTCTGATTTTCACCGTGTATAAATTCTTTTTGGAAAAGCGGTTAGTACAAATTGTGAGCAGGATTAATCTATAACTCAATGAGGAGCATATGTGGTCGCTGACCTATGACAAAAAAAAGAAAAATCTCCCTCCATCACAAAATAGTTGTTGTCTTAGGTTATGTTATAGAGATCAAGAAAAAATATTAAATAGATAAAAAAAAAATAATATTACAAAATTAATCTTATACAATCATTAATTTATTTATAAATTTTGTTGTTTACCATTAATATTATAAAAATAAAAGTGAAAAAGATCATCAATGTTACATTAAAAATTTAAAATGAAAATTATTTTATGATATTTTTTCTTACACTACAAATATAATATGATCGGAAGTCGTATATATTTATTAAATAAGTTTTGACAGAAATTACACCTTGTACACTCATAAAAATTTATTACATCTTTATCTCCCTTTTCTTTTCTAATTTATTTTATTTTATTTTTTTACCATTTTATTGCTATCCACTCGCTTTAATTTACACTATTCGCTTTCCTACCAGAAACATAAAACTCTAACCACTCAATTGCTATTTTTTAAAACCAATGCACTTATATTGCATGGCAGAAATTAAATGGAAGCCTTCTTCTAGTTTTAGGAGTAAATAGCATAAGATTTGTTTATTAGTGTTTTTATTCAGTATAAAAACTATGGATACGAAATGCGCCTATAGACATAAAACGCACTAATAATAAACGAGGCTACACAACTTTTTAAAATAAATATTCAATTTTTTAAAATAAATAAATATTCATTAAAATATATACTAAATAAGTTTTGACAGAAATTTCCCTTCGTATGCACACGGCAGTATATATATGATAAGTTAATGGGTAAATAATTATTTTCGTCCTTAAATATGAGCGTTGATTTGTCTCTAGATGATGAAAATTTAAATAAATGAAAAAAGTGTGACAAATTCATCCATCCGTTAACTTCTATTACCGTTAATTAAAAAGGTATAGGTGACACATTTAGGGATGGATTTGTCAATGTTCTTCACATTCAGAGACAA
Source organism: Glycine tomentella (assembly GCA_007407185.1). Taxonomy (NCBI): domain Eukaryota; kingdom Viridiplantae; phylum Streptophyta; class Magnoliopsida; order Fabales; family Fabaceae; genus Glycine; species Glycine tomentella. The sequence continues at coordinate 151,341 of PYAF01003076.1, forward strand.
ATTTGTCAATTATCTATCTAAAATATAATTTAATCTTCATATTTTTCTTTTTTAATCATTGCAAGCATAAAATTATAATAAACACTTAAAAATTAGGAAAACAAGCATAAATAAAATAAACATAATATTGATTATTAAGCATAATTTGTTTGTTACTCTGAAATTTCTATTGTAACAACATTAGGTAATGGCAAAATCAAGTTGAGTCTCATTTTTTTTTTGTAAGAATTAACTTAATGGCTGTGCATTTTTTGTTTGAATCTCATATTTTGGATAATGTAACATTAGAAATTTCAAAGCAAAAATATGAGATAGTGTCTTACCCAAAATATGAAACAAATTAAAATGCACAACCATTAAATTAATCCTTAAAAAAATGAGACCCAACTTGATTTTGTTATTACTAATGTTGTTACAATAGAAATGTCAGAGTAACAAACAAGTTATGCTTATTCATCAATATTATGTTTATTATTATGTTTGTTATAATTTATGTTTATTTTCCTAATTTTTAAGTATTTATTATAATTTTATGCTTGTAATGATTAAAAAAGGGGGAATATGAAGATTAAACTATAGTTTGGATAAAAAACTGACAAATTTGTTCCTAAATATGTAGAGTACTGATAAATTTGTCTTTGAATGTATCACATATACTCTTTCAATTAACGGTAATGGACGAAAGTAATGAAGGAATTAATTTGTCATACTTTTTTCACTTTTAGGGACAAAATTTTAAATTTACATTTTTCGGGGATAAATTTGTCAGCGCTTCACACATTCAAGGACGAAAATGACTATTTATCCTAAGTTAAATTAGTTTTTGTTGTTTAGGTATGATTTGATTATCTAATTTTTTTTGGATTCAATTCTATCTTTTAATTTTTAAAATCGATTGGTCATGCTAAAGTCATTATACTTTGTAATGATTTAAAATTACAACAAATATATTTTCACATAGCAATGATTTTAAAATCATCACTATAATAATTTTATAATACATTTGTTATAAAAATATATAAAACATTTAAAATTTACACTTGGTGGAGGTTACCAAATTGCCACTATATTAATTAAATAAAATTTACTTTTTCATGTTAAATTAATATTTGTTAAGTCAAAAGATATTTATGTCTTAAAAATGAATTAGAACTTCTAATTATTTTGATTATTTGTAAATATATACAAATGATAAAGTTGTGTCTGATATGCTATTAGATATTAATTTGTCTTTGTGCGTCTAACGATTCCAATGATGCACTCATAAGACAATCTGATATAACATCTAAGTATGTATTTAAGACTTTCATTTAATACTCTATGTCTTAGATTCTTTCATGTAGAAAATATTCTCCTAGGATCTGTCAAAGTCTTGTGAAGAAAAAAATGAAGTCCACAGTTTGGAAGACATTGATCCTTATCAAAAGGCATGTTCTGTTGTTGCAGGCCTACTATGATAAAAGAAGTGATTTCCCTACTAAAGTACAAGACACATTATTCTATCAGCATGAACTTTGCATGAAGAAAGAATGTACATTTAATGCAAGCATTAAATGCTCCGACAGACTCAAGACTTCAGACGAAGAATAGAGTGAAGAATTCAACTTTTGTGAGACAATGAATACCTAGAGATGAAGGCTATATATAGAAGAAGCTTTGAAGAAATAAGACACAAACAATCTATGTGAATCATTCTTTCATTCTTTCTTGAAAAGCTTTATATAAATTCTTGTAAAGATACAAAGCTCTCAAAACACCTTGTATACCTTAAGAGAAAAGATTAAAAGTTTTGAGTGATATATATGCTTGTAAGACGTGAAAAACAATAGGAATACCCACAATAATCAAGAGGGGGGTGAATTGGTTTAAACTTGGTCTTTTAAAATTTATTTATAAAATTAGAGTCACAGGATCTTAATCACTTTTAAACCAAGAATGCTTTTAATCAATCAAATCACTCAGCTCAAGAAATCAATAACTCAAAATAGAACTTGTTGAGTAATGATAATGACACCAAGAACAAATGAACAAGATGACTTGTAGAAATAGAGATAAAGAAAATCAACACAAGCAATTTTATACCGGTTCACTTCTCAAGAGAAGTTACATCCAGTTTCTTTTAATCAACACTAGATTAGAGTTTCACTATTATTAATTTCAGTTCTTACAAGCTTTACAACAAACTCTCTTTATCAACACTAGATAAAGAATAGAAATCTAAAATCCTATTAGACTTCTAATGAACAAGAAGCAGAGAACACTACTCAGTTCTTTCCTAGAGAACACTACTCTAGCCCAAGCTTCAAGAACCCTTTTACAATAACATCAAATGACAGAATTTGCAAAAACAAGATTACAATCAAAGATTATGGAGAGAAACAACCTGATGATCCAATGAATATGAATGCATATGAATTACCAATCAAGGTTGAATTGCAGGAATAGAATTTCAGAACATGCTCTCCATTACACTTTTGAAATCTCTTGCCCAAGAAATCATTCAATACCCATGAAGATTAAAGAGTGGGACAAGAAGTTAGTAAACCCAGAAAATCACTTTCTAACTCTTAGAAGGCTTATGTATACTCAGAAAATTCGAAGTGTAAGTTGCAATCCAAGCCAAGCCTTCTTTCTATTTATAACAGCTTTTGTAACAACCTGTAATTGACTACACGCGCCAAATAATCGATTAAAATAGCTTATGTAATCTTGTCAATATTTGTATTGAAAAATAATACAATCGAGAAAACAAACGCATAAAATCAAAATGATAAAATAGAAAATTTAAAATATAAATATAATAGTAATGAAATATTAATATTTCATTAAGACTATATTTTCGATTTTAAATATTAGACGATTAAATTGTCACTTAATCGATTAAAGTGTTCAAGGCACATTCTGGGTTTCAAAACAAACAAAATAATTGATTAATCCGAGATGTAATCGATTAAAACAGAAAAGTTTTATTTCAGAAACAACTTGTGTAATCAATTACATTTTATGGTAATCGATTGAAGCAGTGAAGTAAGCTTTTTTCAAATAGCTTATGTAATTGATTACGAATAATGGTAATCGATTATTACAGCAATGCACAAAATCCATTTTACACTATGTAATCGATTACAAGAGTTGTGTAATCGATTAAAGTGTTCATCAAAGCTTTTCCAGTTTCAAATACGAACCAAATAATAGATTATAATCGATTAAAATAGTGAAATTACATTTTTTCAAAAACATTACTCAATTAATTTCTTTTTCAAAGTGTGAGTAGCTTTTAGTATTTTAATGAAAACATTTAAGCATGTTAATGTTATATGCATGCAATGCAAGGATCAAAAGATTGGCCTCTCCTACACTTCACTTGAAATATAATCTTCAAGGCATGTGAAAAGCTCAAAACATTCTTCCAATTCATAGGCTTCATTCTTCTTATTGCTCCCCCTATATCCAACAATCTCCCCCTTTTTGGCTTTGAACATGCCAAATATTTGATTGACCAAGTATTTGATTTTTGAAGAACTTTGAAGGATGAAAATAGAAGTCTTGAACTTTGTTAACCTGAAAATACATCAGCCTCTTTGCCAAGAACAAGTGTTAAGAGATATGCTTGCAGAATCATTAATCATTAACTTTATTAGTTGCTTCCTTAGACTTAATTTGCTCCCCCTGACTTAGATAATTTTCGTCATTTAATAATTTGTAAAAATCCAACAAAAACATAGCAGAACAGAGAGCAAAATAGAGTTTCTCTTTAGTTAGTTATCAATCAATTTTTCTCCCCCTATTTGGCTTATCAAAGACAAAAAAATAGCACAACAACAATGAGAAGGAGAAATGCAACTTTCATTAATGGAAAAGAAACAATACATTAAACAAAAAAGAAAAAAAAAAGAAAACAGAGGAAAACAAGAAGAGGAAATACAAGAAACCTAAAGTAATTAGAAAGAAAACATAGCAATCCTAAAAGGATTCAGAACCATCAAGGACAAGCTTAGACTCTATGTTTTCTAGCCTAGATTTTATCTCCTCCAAAGCTGAATTAGTCTCAGCCCTGTGCTCATGATGTAGGGACAATAAGCCATCCATCTTTTGAATCATAAGAGATTCAAATGGATTGTAAGATGGTTGAGCAGGGCCTTCTGTTGATTCAAGTGAAGCCAGACATCAATGAACAAAGATCAAAGGCTCAAGTGTTTTGTGCTTTCAACATGCTCAAGGACAAAGTACCAAGAAAAGCTTGAAGACCAATTTGATTAATGTAAAAGGAAGTTTATGATCTGATAATCCAATTGAACATATCATGCAGGAATCATTCATCTAGGATTGTTAGATTAAAAGGATTAAATAAAGGCAGGTTATAAGTAAGGTTTTCAACTAGCAAAGTTTTTGGAAAAATGAATCCTTATTGCATTAATCGATTACAAAGCTAATGACATCGATTATTTTGTTCTTCGTGCATTTAGAAAACAAATCATGATCATTGTAATCGATTACATATCGAATTAATCGATTACTCAGGCATTTTATGAAAAATGGAACTCTCTGACTTAATCGATTACAGAAATCGGTAATCGATTACATGCATGTTTAGGAAAACATAACCTACTGTCTTAATCGATTACACATCATGATAATCGATTACAAAGTGCATTTAGAAAATCATGCTTGACTGGTTTAATCAATTACTTCACGGAATAATTGATTATATTGTTCATAGCTCAAACCCATAACTTATTAGGAGCATTTTAATCGATTACAGTCTTGGATTAATCGATTACATATGCTAAATAATCGATTACTGGAGTGGGTTTAATCGATTATTTTCAGTTAGAAAGCTGTTATAAATAGAACCCATTATTCTGAGGTTTGTAACTTTTGATTTTTCGAATTCTGGGCAATCACAAACCTTTTCTTGAGCTTGCATTAGTGAATTTTCTGACTTACTAAACACTCTTAGGCTTCACGAATTCATATGATTGTTTGATTCAAGAGAGTAAAGCATCCTTGTTCATCAAAGCATAAGGAAAGGAATGCATTGAGTTAGTAATCTGTCATTCAACCGGTTGAATCATTCATGTGCATGAATTCTTGGATTATCAGGTGATATCTTTCCTTATTCTTTGAAGGTGTAAAACTATTATTTGAATTTCTGTAAAGATTAGTCTATTGTAAATTGGTTTCTTGCAAGTTTAGAGATAGTGTTTCTCTAAGGACAGCTGAGTAGTGTTCTCAGTGTGGGTTTTGGTCTATAAGGGTCTAATAGTGTTTTAGACTTCTGAATTTTATCTAGGGTTGATAAAGAAAGGCTTGTAATTGCTTGTAAGAATATTTTTTGCAATAGTGGAACTCTACTCTAGTGTTGAGTGGAAGAACTGGATGTAGCTTCATAGTGTTTGAAGTGAACCAGTATAAAAATCTGTGGCTAATCTTTCTTCTCACCTATTCATTTCTTAATTGCTTTGTTTGTGAATCAATTTCATTGCACAGAAAGTTATACTATGTTTTCTATTCTTCTTGGAAAAGGAATTTGATTGAATATTGATTCTTGGTTTTGAAACAATTTTTCAAGTGATAAAGATCTTGTGGAAAAACTCTGATTTGAAATTTTAATTTACCAAGGTTTAACCAATTCACCCCCCTCTTGGTTGTGTTGAAGTATTCTATTCATTTTCACCTTCATCTTCAGCCTCTTCATCAGCTTCTTCTTCATTTCCAGCAGCAGGGATTTGTTGGCCAGCCATTTGCCATCCATGAGGGGTTTTGACCATCCCAAGCTTGGTGAGATATTTCTCTTTGATAAGGCTATTGCTTGAGTTTGTGTTGTCAACAACCTCATTAGAGACATCTATATTAAAGTAATCAATAAACCTGAAAATAAGAAAAGCATATGGAAAAGGGTAATTCATTAGCCTCTTGGATTTAAGCATAATTTCCTCAAGAATAAGAATCCAATTCATCTAAATAGAATTTTTGAGGCCATACACAAGTTATAGGTCATCATCAGTGGCTTAGGCATGATTGGTGGTTCTAGGGGTTAGGATGTAGGTGATTATGTAGTGAAGAAGTCTGTCTTCATGGGTCATTGGGCCAGTGCTTAGCCTAAGCTTCAGCCTCATTTGGGGATCAAGAAGCATCCCCCTATAGGTTTCCACCCTATTATAACCCCCAGCCTCTTCAAATTTCCTTTCACCTTCAAAGGAAAATTCCAGCAGCAGCTTCCCAGACTTCAGGAGTAATTTCCATGGCTACTCCATTAACTTGGGACAGAAAGGTCCCATCCATAGAGCCCTTAGCACAGGTGTAGAACACCTTTACTAATTCAGGGTAAAAGGTACCCTTCATCTCAACAAACTTTCTCAATCCCTGAGTTTCGATAAAAGCAGGGAATTAAAAACCTTCTCTAATGAACCAGTCAAGTTCAAGGTGTTTGGGAGGACAAACTAATTTGGTGGCAATGAACTGAAGATAGGTCATTTTGTCTCTCTCAGCAGGAAACCAATGGTCTAACCTATTGACAGCAGGGTTAGAGGTTTCAGCAGCCTTTCTCTTGGAAGTTTTGTCTCTCTTAGATGTGGACATGGCTAATAGATGATGAGTGACTATCTGGACAGAGTTTCTAAACTTAGAGGGAAGAAGAACACAGTAGTGCATAAGAAAGAAGATGATGATGGTGCGATTTCTTCCTTCAACAGAGGCTGTATTTATAGAAGATTTTGGGCTTCAAAGTTCAAATTTGAAATGAGGAACAATTAATTTGAATTAACCTACTAACATAAAGCACAGAAGATTCAAATTTGAATTAGGTGGCAGTTGGGCAATTACAATTTCCAAGAAAATCAGGCAGATTCTGTAGTAACTCCATGAATAATCGATTATACGCTTATGTAATTGATTAATTCGTAAGCAAAATCAGTTTCTGCATAAACTGTAATCGATTAATTTGTCAAGTAATCGATTATTTAAGTGAAATTCAGTTAAGAAAGATGAAGTGTAATCGATTATTACAGTGAGATTTGAAATATAAAATCAATTTGAAGCTTGTGTAATTAATTAATTCGACTCGATTATTCCAAAAAGATTTGAATTTTTGAAACAGTTTCTCAAACAATTTAATCAATTACCATTCACGTAATTGATTATTCCAGTGAATTTAAATTTTGTAAAAGGATTTTTATGTTGCGTAATCGATTAATCCGTGGCTTAATCGATTATCACAGAGAAATTCATTCTGCTTGTGTAATCAATTACATAAGTACAAATTTTATTCTAAGCTATCTTTCAAGTTCATTTAATCAATTAATTCGTGCTCTAATAGATTATTACAGTGAAAATATCAGAATGAACAGTGTTTTATCCAACACAACTTGGAATTTTTGAGGCACATGTGATGATTGATCAAGTAAGAAGCTATTTCACATAGATAAGCACATAATGTAAAGACGTAAAATTATTCTAGATATTACATTTTTATTAAGGTTAAATTTTTAAGAATCGTTAAATAATAATTCTTTTTTATTACTATTTTACTTTTACTGAACGAATTCTAGTATAAATTAGAAAACATATAAATTATAGAAGTTACAAAAGTTGTTAAACTGATATATATAATACGTAGCCACAGTCCTTGTACAAAAGTCATTCTCAACGAAACATAAAGATACTACAACACTTTCATCATTCATTTCCTAGAGACAATTTTTTATCTTTGTACCACCATCAGTCTAAGGCGTCAATGAAATTGACCACTGTTGCCATGTATAGAAAAAAATGAAACAAATCTAGTGAGAAATAAAATTTCTTAGTAGGCAAAACTAAACCACCAAAACATGTTAGTATGTTAGTAAATCATCATAAAATAATAATGCAAACTATATGAATGCATGAAATGAATTTTCTTAGGATGCACATGGCCTCTACATATCATACTGTATGTAGCTACACCTCAAACTGGATGTAGACGCTGCGATCGTCTTACGTAAACATGCATGATTTATGCCATATATTTGCACCTGGTCACTACATATCCTACTGTATGTAGTATTAGATTCTGTTTCACAAAATCTCGTACTGGACTTGGAAACATGAATCAACCTATCATCACATCAACATCCATCCATAATAAAATTCATTAGCAAAATACATACCACCTTATGGAAAAATGTTGTTATTATAACATCATACGTACCACAAGTATGGTTAAACCAACATACCTTATTTAAGCAAAAATCATACCAACTTAGGCATGACAATTGAATATCCTCAAGTTATAAAAAAAATCATGTTAGTAATCTAACTAATAAACCACAATATACTCTCAAATAATTTCTAATTCCTTTAAACCTTCACAAGAAAAGATTAAAACCTAGCATGCATCTTAATCTCCTTTCACCTACCACCTTGCTACTTCATCCTCAAATTTAAGCACTCAAGCATTTGAACCATTTAACTATATACCATTCAACCTCTACTTCTAAAAATTAATTCAAAACAATACCGTAATAAAACTATGAACAAACAACCAAAATATCTTCTAGGGTTTGTATGGTTCTTTCTGTTTGTCCATCTGTTTGGGGATGATAAGCAGTACTTAAGCATAATTTGGTTCCAAATGCCTTTTGTAATGCTCCCCAAAACCTAGAAGTAAAGCGGGGGTCTCTATCAGAAATCAAAGTGGAAGGTACACCATGCAATCTAACTATTTCCTGTATATATAGTTGAGCTAATCTCTCTAATGAATAAGAAATTCTAATTGGTATAAAATGAGCTAACATAGTAAGTCTATCTACAATTACCCAAATTGAGTCGTGACCAGAAACAGTCCTAGGTAATCCTACCACAAAATCCATAGATACACTCTCCCACTTCCACTGAGGAATTTCTAAAGGTTGCAAAGTGCTAGAAGGTTTTTGATGTTCTATCTTTACCTTTTGACACACTAAGCACTTTCCTACAAACTCTGTTATATTCTTTTTCATACCAGGCCACCAAAACATTTTCTTCAAATCTTGGTTCATCTTAGAACTCTAGGATGCATTGTGAAATTACTTTTGTGAGCTTCACCCAAAATTTCTCTCTTAATCCATCAATCTTGGGTACACATATTCTCTTTTGATAAGTCCACAACCCATCATTATTCACATCAAAATCTTACAATTTTCCTTCTTGGACTTGAGTTAAAATTTGTTGAAAATCTGAATCTCTCTGTTGTCCTAGCCTAATGTGTTCTTTGAAATCACTAGTAATTTGTATTTGACTCAAAATGATACTTTTAGAATTAATAGAAATTCCTAAATTAAGATTTTTAAAAATTTCTATCAATTCCATTTCCTTGATCATCATCCTAGATACATGCAGAGATTTCCTACTTAATGCATCAGCTACTACATTTGCCTTTCCTAGATGATATTTTAACTCAAAGTCATAATCCTTAAGAAATTCAACCCATCTTCTCTGTCTCATGTTCAACTCTTTTTGATCAAAGAGATACCTAAGACTCTTATGATCTGAAAAGACTTCAAATCTTACTCCATACAAATAATGTCTTCAGATCTTTAAGGCAAAAACTACAACTGCTAATTCTAGATCATGAGTTGGATAATTGACTTCATGGGGTCTTAATTGCCTAGATGCATATGCTACCATATTCCCATTTTGCATCAGCACACAACCTAGACCTTTCTTTGAAGCATCACAATATATTTCAAATGCACCATGAGGATTTGGCAACACTAACACTGGAGTACTAGTCAATCTTCTTCTTAATTCTAGAAAACTCTTCTCACGCTCTGGTGACCATACAAAAGGCACATTTTTCCTAGTCAAGCTAGTCAAAGGTAAAGCTATTTGTGAAAACCCTTTAATAAACCTCCTACAATAACCAGCTAATCCTAGAAAACTTCTAACCTCAGTTACTGTGGTTGGTCTTTCCCAGTTCATAACTGATTCAATCTTACTAGGATCAACTGAAATTCCTTCCTTAGAAACAACATGACCTAAAAATTTCACTTCCTTGGCCCAAAATTCACACTTAGATAATTTAGCATACAACTTCTTTTCTCTAAGTGTCTGCAATACTATCCTAAGATGCTTTTCATGCTCTTTTTCTGATTTTGAATAAACAAGTATATCATTTATAAAGACCAGTACAAACTTATCTAGATATGATCTAAATATTCTATTCATGTAATCCATAAAAATTGCTAAAGCATTAGTTAATCCAAAAGACATCACTAAATACTCATAATGCCCATATCTAGTCTTAAATGCAGTTTTAGGAATATCTTCATTCTTAACCCTAATCTGATGGTATCTGATGTGTTGCAAACACATCTTAGTTTTAGGTTAGTTTTAGGTTATATTTTAGTTAAATAATTAGGAAAATAAATTAGCATTAGTTAAGTTTATTACTTTATTGTTTTTAATTCAATTCAATACCATTTGAGTATTTTCAGGCCAAAAAGAGGAGTTCAAAGCAAAGAAAAAGAAGAAAACAAGGTTTCAAGTCCCGCG
>PYAF01003076.1:204424-221235 GCA_007407185.1 Glycine tomentella
CTTAACTTGATAGAATTCACCAAGGGATTGGGTTTTTGATTCAGGTTAAAGGGTTAATTCACTAAGGGATTAGGGATTAACTAAAGTAGAAAAGATTTATTCTCTGAGCAATAGGAAATAGCAACCCCTATGATATAGTCTTTTATATGCTTGACAAGAATTGCTAAGGAATTAGGATTGTTGTTAAAGGGTTAAATTGTTAAGGAATTAGGATTTACCAAACTTGGAAAGATGTATCATTGAATGATCAAACTTGATAAACCAGTTAAGTGAAAGAGGTAGGGAACATTAGGGATTGTGCCTGACCACAATTGTTTCTTCCATTGGCAATACTTCAATTTACTTTACTGTTTCTTTTAATTTCAGTTTTATATTCAATCAACTCAACAAACAATTCTCCAAAAATGTTGTCTTTTTCCTTTTTACTTCCAATCACTTAGACCTAACATTACTGTGAATTTCACCCCAATCCATGTGGAGATGATACTTTACTTACCTACTTTTATTACTTGAACGAGCGGTGCACTTGCCGTAGTGTGCGGTTATCGCAACAGTAATCGATTACCATAATCTTGTAATCAATTAAAGTGTTCTTAAATCTCAAGTAATATATTACCACTTGCTGGTAATCGATTAAACCAGTGAGAAAATATTTTTCCAAAACTTAAACATGGAACACTTAACTTTTTATGCAATCATGAGAACTTTATGTTTCAGAAAAACTTCTTTACAAAACTTATGCTTTTATGAAAACATGAATGAGCTTTATGCAATGGATGATAGGAAGTCTCATCTTAGAAATACACAAATTAAAACTACCAATCAATTGAATTGACATGTAAAAAGCCTAAACACTTTACTGCCTAATAGACTCAGCTTCTTGATCCTCTTGAGCTCCCCTTGACTCTAACAAAATGTTTCAATTAAAAAATGGGGACTAAAATTGCTATCATTTTAAAAGTAGTGGATAAAATATCTCAATTAAAAAATAGGGAGACTAAAATTGCGAATTTGAGAAAATAGAGAGGCAAAAATTATATTTTAGTCAAATATTTATTGTAAAAATTATCGGAGAGTGTAAAAAAAGTAATAACAACACAAATTTATGTATACAAATGAAAAAATTCTCCTTTTAATTCCTCAACAATGCCCTAAAAACACCAATTATTATTTGTATCTTTTTTTTCCACGTACGTGTATGACATTGTGTCATTTTGCATAAAGTAATTTCAATGGTAATTAAGACAAGATTTTAATTACAGGCTTGGAACAAGCTAGTGACGACAATGTTCTTAAAGGCGGGGAACAATCAGTTCATTGATGACCATGAAACTAGCTAAAACATTTGACTGTATCTTTATTAGAAGCAAAGAGCAAAGAAGGATCACAATCAACACAAAGATAAATAAGATTTAAAATCATTTAAGATATTTAGTTTTTCAATTTAAATTTGAGTTATATTTGAGTCATTTTTGTCATCATATGTAGTATTTTTTTCAATATACTCTACTAGAAAATATTGTTTTAATGCCATAATTTTAACATCGATTTTATAGAAATCGATGTTAAGAAAAATGCGGTGGCATAATAGTAAATAATTTGAGTTCATTAACATTGATTTTTTAAAAACTGATGTTCTCTTTCTCTATTAACATCGATTTTATAAAAACCGATGTTGTTTGAATAATTCTTAACATCGTTTTTTAAAAACTGATGTTGTTGTGAATATGTAACCATCGATTTTTATAAAAATCGACGTTGTTTGATCAATTCTTAACAAAACGATGTTCAATTTTTACCAAATTAAAACCCAACTGACTGAATCTTTTTATAATAACACCGTGCTCACTCTTCGCCACTCTATGCTTCCCTTGCTTCTTTGTTCTCTCTTTTCTTACCCTAAGTGAAGACTTTGACTGACAAGACCATCACCCTCGAGATGGAGAGCAGTGACACCATTAAGGCAAAGATCCAAGTTCTCTCTCGCTCACTCTTTCTCTCTCTCTCTCTCATGGTTGATTTGGGGAAAAATTTGTGGAAATAAGGAACACTCACACTTAACCAAGAGGGGGGGGGGTGAATTGGTTAACCTTGATAATTTAAAAATTTCTTTGATGAAAATAGAGTTTTCCATAACAAAATCAGAGTTTAATTGCCCTTAGGATCTTTATCACAAAACCAATTGAAAAACTTTATCCAAGATCAATCCAAAACTTGTTATGCCACAAGAATAGACTTACAAAACAGAGTTCACACCAAGAATGATCAAAAGCACATAATATAAATCAAGACAAAAGATTTATACTGGTTCACCTCAAAATCTATGAGGCTACATCCAGTTTCTTCTACTCAACACTAGAGTAGAGTTCCACTATTGCAAATATTCTTCTTACAATCAATTACAAGCTTCTCTCCTTCAACCCTAGAAGAAGTTCAAAGATCTAAAACCCTATTAGATCCTTAGAAGCAACACCCACACTGAGAACACTACTCAGCTGTCTTTGGAGAAATCCTATCTCCACTTGCAAGAAATCCCAATTTACAATAGACCAAAACTTACAAGAATTCAAAATAACAATTTACATCAATAAAGACAAGGAAAGATATCACCTGATAATCCAAGAATGAATGCAAAGTGAATGAAACTCAGGTTGATTAACTGATTACACAGCCATATGCAGTTATTTCCTCATGCTCTGAATGAATGATGATACTTCACCTTCTTGAATCAAATACCCATAAGAATTTGGTGAAGTCTGTGTTTAGAACTAAGAGAAACTCACTAATGAAAGTTCAGAACGTGTTTGAATGCCTTAGAATTCGTAATACTCAGTAATTGCAAAAGCTATTAACCTCAGCCTGAGAGGTTCCTTTTTATAACAAATTTTTACTGATAATAATCGATTAAACACGCTCCTGTAATCGATTATTTACCATTTGTAATCGATTAATTCAAGATGTAATCGATTGAAATTTTCCTGATGCTTTTTGGATTTTGGCTATGAACTATTTAATCGATTATCCCGATACGTAATCGATTAAGCCAGAGTGACATGTTTCTCTAAAATGTACAGTGTAATCGATTACCAATTGTTGTAATCGATTAAGCCAGAGGGGCCATATTTTCTGATTTAAACTATGTAATCGATTAAACCGTTATGTAATCGATTACTTCAATAGGTCATGTTCTTTTCAAAGCAGGCTTGTAATCGATTACCAAATTTTGTAATCGATTAAGACCGAAGGATCTCTTTTTCAAATTTAGCCTATGTAATCGATTAATCCGATATGTAATCGATTACATTGTTCTTGATTTGTTTTTCAAAGGCACGAAGAACAAAATAATCGATTCCAATATGTATGTAATCGATTACTTCAGTAAAACTTAGTTTTTCTAAAAGCTTAACCTTTTAAATGCTACCTTTGATCAATTCTTTTAATCTAATAACCCTAGATGAATGAATAATGCATGACATGAAATGTACACTTGGATTATCAGATCATATACTCCCTTTTACATTTAATCAAATTAATCTCCAATGCTTCCATGGTTCTTTTAGCCTTTGGACATGTTGAAAGCTCAAAACTTCTTGAGGCTTGAACCTTGTTCATGATGCTTAACTTCACTGGAATCAACAATCTCCCCCTTTTTGGCTTTAAACATGCCAAATCTTTAATTTGATTAAGCACAATTACTTTGGGAATTCCTTTGAACATCTGTGTTGTTTCAGAGCTTTAATGATTGAGCTTTGTGTATACCTAAAAATTTAAACATACCTTGCCAAAGACCAAGTGTTAAAGCACATATTATTCATGAGTAATTCAATTAAGCATAGTAACAATTGATTGTGTTACGGATAAAAGATATCCTATCTTTATCTTATCAATTCAAATATTTAAACTACCAACAACTTATAGAAGCAATAATCGATTACTGGCTAAATCTTAATCGATTATTTTGTTCTTAAGGTTTCTAGAAAACCAAGCATAAACACTTTAATCGATTACCTTATAGGGTTAATCGATTACACACAACTCAGCATACTTGAAATTTGGTCGTGTGACTGCTTTAATCGATTATCACGGTGTTGTAATCGATTACATGCTCATTGGATAAACTTAGTCACTCTGCCTTAATCGATTACCATTAGATGTAATCGATTATTCTTCACAAACATGATTTAAGTGTAGGACTGCATTAGTCGATTACCACTGGATGTAATCGATTATTCTTCATAAAATTGATTTTAGCATATTACTGACTTAATCGATTACAATTGGATGTAATCGATTACTCTTTATTATTAGTATTTTTGCTCAAACTGATTTAATCGATTACGCATCGGGTTAATCGATTATCTTAACCATTAGTTGAAAATCTGATTCTGCATTAATGATTTTAATCGATTACAGGAGCGTGGGGAGCGCATTTAATCGATTAATTCTGTTACGATTTCAACTATAAATAGAACCCTTTGCCTTTTTGAATTAAAAAAACTAAGAGAGATCATTACTGAGTTGATTTTTTACGATTTCTGAGCATTCTCTAAAGGCATCTAAGAGTTCAAAAAGGTTTCTTCTGGGTTCTTAAGTCTTGCTTCCAATGATTCATTGATGGGTCACTAAGATTGTTAGTGAAGCAAGCTTACTCAGTCACAAAGGCTTAGGAATTGATTCTGCATCTTTAGATTACATTCAACCTGAGGTTTCTCATTCATATGCATTTCTATTTTGGATCATCAAGTGAATTCTTTCCTAAATCTTTGTGGGTATTTTGTTTTTCTGCAGTAACTCTGTTTTTGTTGGTTATATTGTAAGTTGGTTTTCTTGCAAGGGCGATAGGGTTTCTCCATGTACAACTAAGTAGGTTTCTTAGTTTTGGTGTAGCTTCTAAGGGTCTAATAGAGTTTTAGATCACTGAACTTTCTCTAGGGTTGAGAAAGAGAAATTTGTAATATCTTGTAAGAAATATATTTGTAATAGTAGAACTCTACTTTAGTGTTGAGTAGAAGAAACTGGATGTAGCCTCTATGTTTTGAGGTGAACCAGTATAAATCTTGCTTCTTGTTTTAATTACTGCATTCTTTATTGTTTTTGATTGAACTCTGTTTTCTGTGTGTTTAAAATACAAGCATAACAAGTCTTGGATTGAACTTGGATAAGGATATTCATTTAGTTTTGTGATAAAGATCCAAAGGGCATTTTTAACTCTGATTTTGAACAAGAAAATTTTAAATATCTATACTTAACCAATTCCCCTCTTGGTTAATTGTGAGTGTTTCTTATTTTCCACAAAGAACAGCCCATAAACTTGAATCAGGAAAACGTAATAGTAGAAGATGCACTCTCCCATATCGGTCTCACACATACCGAATAACCCACGACCGGAGGGAGAGCCGGGAAACTCTCAATAGTTCATCCAGAGTGCTCTCCAGTCCTTATTGGCCCGCATGGAAAACCTGGAAAAATGCTACGAACTCCAGCGACAGGAAGACATTCAACGGCTGATCACTCAGCTGGGGGAACGCAATAATAGACGAAGAGAGGAAGAACGCCGACAGAATACCAACCACACGGAATATGAGCAACACCATGCGCCATCCAGGAGGCGGAGACCAGAGACATCGGCCCACACTGTATGGACAGGCAATAGGGACCCAACTGATCATTTCGAGCAGGGGAGAATGTCTCGTTCCCATAACGAGGCACATCACCTCTCCTCGGCCATGATACCAAATTTTGCCACAGAAAGACCGACGGGAGATATCGTTCGTCGCCCCGGCCAAAGTGATGGTACGTATCGAAGAAAGTATCGCCGAGGTCATCAGAACAATAGCCCGTTCGTCGACCTAATAGTGGACACCCAATTCTTAGAGGATTTTGATGGCTCGTTTTTGTCCAAATATGACGGGAGCCAGGATCCACAGTTGCACATTGACGAGTTTGATATGCAAATGTGCGTTCGAGGCATTGACGAACCCATTATCTCGAGAATTTTCGCTACTACATTAACAGGGGTGGCCCAAACATGGTTCCGCCCCGGTCCATTAATAACTTCGAGGACTTTGGCCATAAGTTTTTGTTGAATTTTGCGACGAGCAAGAAGCAGCCGAAATCCGAATTTGCCCTGGGGAAAATACGACAGCAGCCCAGGGAGACATTACAAAGTTACCTGGATCGGCTCAAGGAAGCCACGCTACAGGTCCAAGGACTGGAGGAAAGAGTACACGTCCATCTCATTTCTGCTGGGCTCAATGGAACGTCCCGTCTGGCCAAGTCGATCTATAAGGACTCGGTGAAGTCCCTGAATGAGTTTAGGATGCGATCCAAAAAATATTTGGAGTTGGAGCAAATGGAGATCGCTAACTCGGCACCAAGGGAAAATAAAAAACCCTTGTCGCCAAGAAACCGACGTCAGGAGAATCCGTATACCGGGCAGACTAGTCGGCAACCAGCAAACGCGCTCGCTGGCCGACCGCCACGAGGTGGCTCTGATCCCCATTTTAGACCTGGGAGGTACAAACTGAAGTATGACAAGTACACTCCACTGACCACCCCACGAGGTCAGATATGGAAGGAGGTCGCTTTTACCGATATGAGGAAGGCCGACCGATCGCCTCCGATATTGAGGAGAGAGGGGTTGGATTACTCTCGGTATTGTGACTTTCACAATGGACCGGGTCATACAACCGACCAATGTTGGGAACTCCGAGATGCCATAGAAAAGTTTGTACGAGAGGGCAAACTACGGCAATACGTCATTCGGACTTAGGGGCATCATGGCAAAAGGAAAGCCCAGCCAGAAAACAAGCAACGGGAAGAGAAGAAAAACAAAAAAGACGAAGAGTTTCCCGAACCTGAGTTCGAATGCAATGTCATCACAGGAAGAATGGGAGGAGGAGGTGATACGGCCAACCAGCGGAAGAAATACCTTAAAGAAGTAATGTCGGTAAGAGACCGACCGAGGTTCAAGGAGAGTATTGGTGGGAATGCCAAAAAAGCCGATCTCCCATTGATTTATTTTACCGACGAAGACTTAAAAGGGGTAGTGCCGGGACATGAGGATGATCCTGTTATAACAGGGACGGTAGCCAATTTCTGGGTCAAAAGGATATATGTCAACAACGATAGCTCAGCCGACATCATCAACTTGAGTGCGTTCAAGAAGATGAATTTAAAGATGGAAGACTTGAGCCCGTGTCAAACTATGTTATACGGTTTCAACGTCTCAGGTACCAGCATGAAAGGCGTTATTGACCTCCAACTTACGCTGGGAACGAGGGAAGGATTCAAATCAGAAAGGGTCGCATTCACTGTTGCCGACTTCCCCTCGCAATACAACATCATCCTGGGCAGGCCGACACTCCATAAGTGGGATATATTCATGTCCACCAAACATCAAAAAATGAAGATGATCGAACACCTCGGCAAAGTCATCACGATTTGCGGGGATCAGAAGGAGTCGAGGCAATGTTATTATAACACGATCAGAGAAACTGATCTCGGACCATCCTCCCCACCTTGGATCCGACAAGGGGATCCAGCAGGATCTCCGATCAGTACGTGCCCAAGGAAACCCGTCAATTTAGTGGAGTTGGATTTGCGAGACGTTGAGGAATGCAGACCGGAGCCGATGGATGAACTTGAAGACGTCCAGATCGGACCCTCCCCCGAGCAGGTCACGAAGGTAGGGAAACAAGCCCACTCGGAAACCAAGGACAAATTGATCCGATGCCTGAAGAAAAACCAAGACGTCTTTGCCTGGAAGGCGTCCCAAATACCCGGGATCAAACCTACCTTCTGCTGCCACAAACTAGCGGTATATCCTGGTTCCAAGCCGGTGGAGCAGAAGAACAGGAAGCTCAGCTCAAATAGGAGACAAGCCTTGGCCAAACACATTGAGGAATTGATCGAGGCCGGGTTCATAAGGGAGATACAGTACACGACCTGGCTCTCTAACGTTGTGATGGTGAAAAAATCCAGTGGGAAATGGAGAGTTTGCGTCGATTATACCAACTTGAATAAAGTCTGTCCCAAGGATTCGTACCTGATGCCGAACATCGATCAACTTGTAGACAACTCAGCGGGATACCAATGGCTGTCGTTCATGGATGCCTATTCTGGGTACAAACCAGATACCCATGCATTCGGATGACCGAGAGAAAATAGCATTCCAGGGCATCAAAGCAAATTACTGCTATGACGTCATGCCCTTCGGTTTGAAAAATGACGGGACTACATACCAGCGGATGATGAATAAGGTTTTCTACGGTCAGATCAGGTGTAATATCGAAGTCTACATTGACGATATGATTACAAAGACGTCGGCGGTCGGGGACCACATCCAGGAATTGGAGGAAACATTCCAGAAGCTAAGGCAACATGACATACGCCTCAATCCATTGAAATGTGCGTTCGGAGTAAAAGCCGGGAAATTCTTGGGTTTCATGTTAACCCACAGGGGGATAGAGGCAAACCCGGACAAATGCAAAGCCGTCTTGGATATGCAGTTTCCCACGCACAAAAAAGAAGTCCAGCAGTTGACGGGGAGGATGGCGGCCTTAACCCGGTTTCTTCCGAAATCCGCGGAAAAGGCCCTCCCCTTCTTTAAGTTATTGAAAAAGGAAGCCAGGATAGGATGGAACTCGGCGTGCGAAGAAGCCTTCCAGAAGATTAAAGCGTGCCTAACCTCACTGCCGGTATTATCAAAACCCGAAACGGGCGAGGTGTTCATTTTGTACTTGTCGGTGGGAGAGGAGGCTATTAGCGCAGTACTAGTAAGAGAAGAAGGCAAATCTCAACTGCCGGTATATTTTGTGAGCCGAGTTTTGAAGAGCTCAGAATTAAGATATCAAAGACTCGAAAAGGTGGCCTTCGCTCTACTCACTGCGACGAAAAGACTTCGCCCATACTTTCAGAGTCATACTATCGTAGTTCGGATGAACCAACCGATCCGATAAGTGTTGCACAAGCCCGACTCGGCAGGGAGAATGATGAATTGGGCTATCCAATTGTCTGAGTTCGACATAAAGCCCGGCAAGCTATCAAGTCCCAAGCATTGGCCGACTTCATAGTGGAATTAACCCCAACATCGCTCATTCAACACGAAGATAAAATGTGGATTGACGGGTCGTCTAACGCTAAGGGAAGTGGAGCCAGGATCATAGTCGAAAATCCTGAGGGAGTATCCCTCGAACAGTCATTATAGCTCAACTTTCCGACCTCCAATAACCAGGCAGAATATGAAGCGCTCATCGCCGGGTTGAAGCAAGTGAAAGAGCAAGGAGCATCAAAGGTCAGTATCCTCATTGATTCACAGCCCGTCTCAGCACAGATTGAGGGACGATACTAGGTCAAGGGAATTTTACTGGCCAAATACTTGGCCAAAGTGAAGGAAATCATGGCAGGATTCGACGAAGTGGTAGTCACGCATATCCCAAGAGAAGAAAATGCCCGAGCCGACATACTGTCGAAGCTGGCTAGCACAAAAGGATCGGCCAACTTCGTGCGTCATGGCCATTCTGACCTGGAAGGATTGGAGAAGACCCATTATCAGTTACTTAGAACAGGGAGCACTTCCCGACGAAGAAGTGGAAGCAAAGAAGCTGATTAGAGAGGCGGCAATGTATGTAATTGTCGACGACGAATTATACTGACGGGGTCTCCATACCCCACTGTTATTGTGCCTAAGCTCAGACTAGGCCGAGTACGTACTTACAGAGATACACGAAGGGATCAACGGCCAGCACATGGGAGTAAGAGCGTTAACATTAAAAGCTCTATGTGCGGGATACTTTTGGCCGACGATGAAGGCGGATGCGGTGGAACATGTCAAGAGATGTGATAGTTGTTAGAAACATGCAAGGATAATATGGGCTCCCCCATCCGAGCTCAGCTCGATCACAACTCCATGGCCATTTTATAAGTGGGGCATGGACCTCTTGGGGCCATTTAAAGCTACGGAAGGACAGGTGAGGTGGTTGATAGTGGCCGTTGACTATTTTACCAAGTGGATCGAGGCCGAGCCTCTCGCTGCCATCACCTCGGCCCGTGTACAAAAATTCCTAGAGCGGACCATTATAGCAAGATTCGGAATCCCAGCGGAAATTGTTACCGACAATGGAACACAATTTACCGACGGGAAGTTCAGGGCAATGATGACCGGCTTCCAGATTAAGCACCACTTCGCTTCGGTTGAACACCCCCAGTCCAATGGACAGGCCGAGGCGGCGAATAAAGTTATTCTCGACGGATTAAAGAAACAGATGCATGAAGCCGGCCCAAACTGGGTCGAACAACTTTACTATGTGCCGTGGGCATATAGGACTACAGTCCAAACATCTATTGGAGAAACTCCGTTCAGGATGACTTATGGTTGTGAAGCTATGATACCGGTAGAGATCGACATGTCATCTTGGAGAAGACAGTACATGGCCTAGGCGGGGGATAACAATAGAGCATTAGCAGCCGACCTCGATTTAATAGAGGAGGTCCGCACCACCGCACATCGTCGAGACTTACACAGAAAAGGTAAGCTGGCCCAAAGATTCAATGGAAAAGTCAAAGCAAGATCTTTCGAAGAAGGCGATCTCGTGTTACGACGAGCCGGCATTGGAAACAAAAACGTCCGAGAAGGAAAGTTAGCTGCAAATTGGGAAGGACCGTACCGGGTCATCCAAAATCTTGGACAAGGAGCATACTTGCTGGAAACGTTGGAAGGAAAATAAGTCAGAAGGACATGGAACGTGGATAAGCTAAAGAAATATTATAGCTAACCTAGGCGATCAGAAGAGTCCATGTGTTTTCCTTTAGTTGTCCATTGGCCCGTCATTGGAATCATGGACGCCATGTCGTTTCCCTTTAATTGGCCATTGAGCCCGTCATAGGGATCATGGATTATTGTCTCACCATGTGTTCCCCTTTAGTTGGCTATCAAGCCCGTCATTGGGGTCATGGGAGACCAAATCATAATAGATGTATCATGTGTTTCTCATTAGTTGATTATGTAATCCGGGAATTTGAAACCCGCGCAAATCAGTCATTGAGATCATGAAAATCTTGTAATCTTCGAAGAATGTTAATAAAATCCTTATTATAAGGAATTTCTTATTGTGCACGATTTTGAATACTTAGTCATTGTTCTCTATTATCTCGGTCTTGATCAAGCCGACGTAACCATTTAAATCAGATGAATCATCGGCTCGATCGAAAGAATTACATCTGTATTAGTTACAAATGCAAATAGTCGCTAAGTTGGGAACATGATCCCAGAACGCTCGACCAGTGGTCTCGGCTAAAATAAACGATTGGTCATTGGAGCCAGAACAAAAACTATTTAAACGCCCGACCAATGGTCCCGGGCAAAATAGATGATCGGCTATTGAAACCAAAAATCCGAAAGAAAAGTAAAACAAGAGTAATGCTCGTCAAAGAAACTAGATATTATCAAAGAAATTAAAGATAATTGTGCATTGTGAAAAGAAAGTAAAGGTGCGGAAATTAATAATTACAAGAAAAATCGGCATCCCGGCCCTTCAATCTTCCCCATCGGCCGAGGGTGCAATCTTCTCTGGCGTGCTGTCCGAGCTCTCCTCCTCCTCTTCTTCGCTCTTAGAAATTGTGAGCAGCTGGCCGTCCCCAACACAAGACTTGAAATGCATACCCTCGGTATTAAAGTTAACACCAGGGTTCAAAAAACAGATTTGATTTACGGCGTTGTCAAAAGAGGCGGAGGCGGATTTCTTCAGTTGAGAACGAACTGTGCAAAGCTCGCTCAGAAGCTCCTTCTCATCATTGTTTTTCTTGGTATTGAGAGTGAGTAGATCATCACAACGGTGATGAAATTCGAGGGACCACTTACGACCCGCGGCCAGACTTTTCTCCAATTTGGCTATGGTGGCGCGAGAGGATTCAGCCTCTACTTGGAGAGCCTGGGATTGGGTCCGGGTTGCATCAAGTTCGGCGACCAATCTGGCCTCCGACTCTCGGGAAACCTCAAGATCAGCGACCAGTCTAGCCTCCGAATCTCGGGATGCCTCAAGATCGGCGACCAGTTTAGCCGCTGACTCTTGCGCCTCCCTAACATCGGCCCTGGAAGCCTCCGACTCCCCCACCGAGATAGCCATGCTCGCCTGAGCCAAGTCTAGTTCTTGTCGAAGCTGCTGGGTCTCAGCCTTAGATGCTTCAAGCTCGGCAGCTATCTTGCAGGTTTTCTTGTTCAAAGAGGTTAAACTCCTGAGCAAGGTGGTAGTCTTTAAGCTCGCCAGCTGCATTGAGCTCAGTTCCTCTAGCTCGGAGTCCGAGAAAAGGATTGGATCCGAATACCTCTTGGGAGCTCAGGCAACCTCGAAAAATTCTTGAGTTACCCCCTTCTCCCAAAGACATCGGAGGGATAGTTGAACAAAATCCTTGAGCCACTCGGTCGTCGGAGGTACTCAGATACGTTCCTCTTCCTCAGTAGGCTCGGTCGCCGGAGACACCTGGACGCGTTCCTCTTCTTCAACCGGCTCGGTCGCCGAAGTAGGAATGTCAGTGGAAGCCGGGACTTCATAAACAACCTCCTCGGTAGGAACTTCAATAACCACCAGAGGATCTATGGTTATAGGAGAAGGTGGAGGAGTCGTGGAACCCGGAGTCGGGTTGGACTCACTGGCTGAGGCCTTGCCTTTACCATCGGCCAATCGACGCCTCTTCCGACGGGATTTGAGAGCAGCCAGGTGACCGGGGATGCGGGTGGAGTCCATTTCAATCGCTGCACAATAGAATAAGCATTAGTAAGATGATAAAAATAAACAAAGTCCTGTCAAAAGAAGTTCAGACTGACCACACTGGATATAATGAGTTATTGGAGCCAAGTTCCCTTAATCCCTGTACGCCAATATCCGAGTTGTGGAAGCAGCATCGGAATCCGACAACCGGGCCTTGTCGGTTCTATAAGAAGCAGGAGGGGAATCATGATAACGAGAGGACCAGTACAATGGAAACCTCCAAGATTCCGGAGAAGAATCGGAGGTTGAGAAGAAAAGACGATGGTCAGGAACGACAAGAACTTTAAAGAATTTGTCTTTAAAACTTTTAAAAGAATCAGCAAATAAAGAAAAAAGCCGATGGTCAGAACCACAATCATTCCGACCTCGGAAAGAGGTCCACCCCTTTCGGTCGGCAGGTTCTTTACCTGGACGGCTGGTTTGAACAGTGAAAAAATAAAAAAATAAAGGGCAGGTGCAGCAAACTTCGAGTTTTTGGCAAAGAATTTCAAAGGTCAACATGAACGCCCAACCATTAGGATGAATCTGGGAAGGGGCGACATGCAGATGATCTAACACCTGCATCTGGAAATCGGTAAAAGGAAGTCGGATCCCTACCCTAGTCATTATTTCGCTATAAAATAAAAAGAAGTCGGGGTCGTTTCCTTCCCGGGCGAATCAAATAGGTTCGCCTGGGCGAGGTAAGCAGACGTAAAAATCCTCGTGAGTACCAAGAGGAAGTTGGATAAGATCCTCGGAACCCAACACCGAGGTATACTGCAACACCTCATGGGTTACCCAGGGAAACCTATTAGACAAAACAGAGGAAACGGTTTGAGGTCGAGACCCGACTGCAGATTCCCTAATAGTTCCAACCCGAGAATCCATAATTATCTATGACAATAAAAGAAAAACAGCAATTAGTAAAGTACCTGGAGGACGAACCATCAAAGGGACAATGGTTGACGAGGTCTGGGCTGGCACGGAAGTCGGCACATTAACATCTAATTTAGGTGACGGTGTATCAATGGGTTTGGGCACTACAAGGGGGTTATGTCGGCATTGATCCAACAGATCATCGGCTTGTCTATCTAAATCTATACTGGCCAAATACATGAATTCCTCAATACATTTCGAACAAGGTTCATATCGGACTTCAATTTGTGGCTCGAGCCTAGGGCCATCTCTAGGCGCAATGCTTGAGGGAATGGAAGCTGAAGGAGGAACCCTAGACCCTGAGGAAAGCAAGGCAGACCTCTGTCGTGACGATGACCCTAACCTAGAAGACCTTCATTGGAAAACACTAGGGGCTCGAGGAATTGGGGCTTTCGAACTAGGGGCAGAAGGAACCCTGAGTAAGGATTTTTTCTTTTCTTCATCAGACAAAGGGAGCCCAAACAACCAGAATGCATAAGGAGGGGGAACCATTTTGCGGATCCTTGCTTCTTCCTCAGGAGTATATTTCATAATGAAAACACTATAAGGTATGAAAACAGGGAAACTACAGGAAGCAAATGGAGTTGGTAGAAGATTATGAACTACGGGAAGCCAACAAAAATTGCGAAAAGGCTATTAATTCCAGGACTATGCAGAACAAGGACAAAAAATAAGAAATGATAATGGATAAAAAGGAAACGAAAAGAGAAAATACCTGGAGTATAGAGGGTGGTGGAAGCAAAGCAACAAGGGGCAAATGATTTAGATGCAAGAGAAAATGAAAGTGCAGAAGTCGCAAGGGCAAAGATGAAACGCAGAACTGAGACCTCAGAGAGAAATGAAACGCTACAGGTTCATTAAACAAAAAAAAAGTAACCGTCAGAATTCAAAAAGAGAACGTGGGGGGTAGTAACTGATGGACATTGAAGGACGTGGAAGAGGCGGTTACGTCATTATTGCGAAAAAAGAATTGATTAAAGTGTGAAATGACAGAAGCTATCATCAAGACACGTGGTGGTCCAAGAAGAAAAGGCGCTTCATTTCTTGTTGATCAAAACCGATTCAGACTAGGTGAAAAGACAAGATATAGCCCGATGCTGAGGAAAGTCAGAAATAACCCAAGAATTTCAGAAGGTCGATCACTTCAGCTCGGATCTCCACACATGGTCTGCCTCATATGAAGTCCGCTCTACATGAGGTCAGTCCGAATGTCTCATTCAGACGAGATCGACTTAAAAACCGGTCAGATTATTATACATCCCGGCCACCCAGAATACTAGATGACCGGGTTGAGGGGCATCTGTTACGAATAAAAGATATCATATCTTTATCTTATCAATTCAAATATTTAAACTACCAACAACTTATCCTGGAAAATGATAACATCTCCGAATATCCTGGAAAGTGATAACGGGCCTCAACAACTTATCATCAGGGACCAGGTTAGTCTCCTATAAATAAAGCATCACCCATGGTGAAAGGGACAGACACACAATCTTGACTCTTTCTTTCCATTCACACGGCACACACAACACCCCAATTGCTTCACCATGTCCGTCGTGATCTTCTCTTCCATTAGTAGCTTCATCTTCATAAGCTTCTTGGGAAGGGAGAGTCCGATCCTACATAAATCACCCAACAATCACTTGTTGGACATTTCTGTTCTCATTGAGCAGAACATATTGGTTTTAATTTTTCACCTAGCCTCCCCCTAAATCTTAGCATACATGCAATTCAAAATTTTACCAAAATATGAACTAAAAACAGGGGCAAACAGAGGTCTTTCAAGTTAATTCCCCCTTAATCCATTCTCCCCCTATTTGGCTTGTTAAAAGTCAAAAACAACATAAGCACAGTAGATATAGAATTGAAATTACATAATTCATTAATAATAAAGCTTGGAGGGACGTACATTTAAAGAAAATAAACCAAAATATAAAAAAAAAACATAGTGTATTTCAAGCAAATAAAACAAACACTACATCTAATTAATCTTAAATTTCTGGAGAAAGTTGGTCTTGCATATTGGCTTCAATGACATCCAGCCTCTCTTTAATATCTTCTAAGGCCTCATGTGTCTCAGCCTTGAAGTCCTCTTGTAGCTTCAGCATAGCATCCATTTTTTGAATCACGAGGGATTCAAAATCAGAGAAGGCTTGAGGTGCAGGCTGTGCAGGTTGTCCTTCATCTTCAGAATCTGCTGCCACCTCTCCTTGTGCAGCTTCCATTTGAGTAGCCATCACCCATCCAATTGGGGTCTTCCTCATGCCCATCTTGGTCCAGTGCTTCTCCTTGATCAAACTATTGTAGGCATTGGTGTCATCCACTACTTCATTTTCAACATCAATGTTGAAATGATCAATCAACCTTGACACAAGAACTGGATATGGGAATGGGTAATTAACTAGTGTTGCGAACAAAATGCAACGGCAAGTGCACCGATCGTTTACAAGTAATAAAGATTAGGTAAGTGAGTATCGTTCTCCACAGGGATTGGGGTAATTCCACAATAATACTAACGAATGTGATTGAACAGGAAATTACGCAGAGAGAAGTGTTGTTGATTTGGTTAATTGTGAAATGAAAAGACAAAATTTTAAAGAAATGCAGTAAATTGATTAAGAAGATTACCAATTGAAGATTGATTGTGGTCAGGTGCAATCCCCTCAGATTCCTACTCTTTCTTTTGACTGGTTATTTAACTTTAATGTACACAAATGATAAATCTCTCCTAGATTCGTAAATCCTAGATAACTAGCGATTTCACTCTTTAATTCGATCGAGAACCCTAACCCTTTAGCGATTCTGTCAAACTAAGCATTTAGAGAATAAATCATAAGAGGTTCTTGTTATTAATTGTTCAAAGAATAAGTCTTTCCTAGATTAGCTAATCCCTAATTCCTTAGTGAATTAACCCTTTAACCTGAATTGAAAACCTAATTCCTTAGTGAAATCTATCAGTTCAAGCATTCAAAAGAACATATCATGGGCTCTGCAGCCACGCATCCCTATTCCTAGGTGATGAACAACTGTTATTCTAAACGGTTCAGAAATTAGAACCCCAACGTTCCCATTGCGAATCCTAACCCTATGTACTTAATTGAAGTGATCAATTTCAAATAAGAATAG
>PYAF01003076.1:221335-236825 GCA_007407185.1 Glycine tomentella
CATGAGGTGGCAGTTCTTGTTTTCTCCTTTATTTGCTCTTAATTTCCCTTGTTTTGGCCTGCAAACACTTGATTGGTATTAAAATACTTTATAAAACATAATATACTAAATATGCCTAATTCTAATACTATTTTCTAACTATTTACTCTAAATATGACCTAAACTAATGTTATATTTAAGATGTGTTTTCAACACATCATATAGAAATTTGGTAATCTATCAAAACAAACAACACTTCTTTTCTGTTTGCACTGAGTTGGTGTGCTTTTTCATGTTTTTCCAAGAGATACAAGTTAGCTTGGATGTGGTCTTGAAGTGCTTCAGCCCTAGCTATTGTCATTGGTCCTTTAAAGCTCACCAAAGGAAGTGCTTCAAGCTTTCCTTCTAGACTTTTAGCTTGCCTTGGACCTCCATCAATTCCTGGAAAAGTATTCTCCTGAGGATGTTAGGAACAAGAAGCAGATGGAATTCCTGGAGCTTATGCAAGGGAACATGATAATAGTAGAGTATGCAGCTAAGTTTGAAGAGTTGGTAAGATACTTTCCTCATTACCAAGGGAGAGATGGTGAAAGCTCCAAATGTGTGAAGTTCCTGAATGGCTTGTGACCTGAGGTGAATCAAGTAGTGAATTATCAAGGTGTTCGTCAGTTCCCTCTTTTGGTTAACATGTGTCAGATATGGGATGAAGACTCTTGAGATAGAGCGACATATTATCGGACAAGTCCAATGAAGAACAAGAAGACCGGACCTCAGAACTGTGGAAAACCATACCCAATCCCTCCTAAGCAGTATGGTCATCGTCCCAACAATCAAAGGACTGCTGTTACGAGGTTTTCTGGTGATAGTGGTAGCAACCCACTAATTTTTCCACTCAGATCTTTTGTTTCAAGTGTGGTAAGCCAGGCCATACCTCTTCAAATTGTATGAAGAAGAACCCTATTTGTTTCAAGTGCAGACAACAAGGTCATATTCAACGAGATTGCCCATATCTCAAGAATGAGCAAAATGGTGGAGGTCTGAATGACGAAACTGGACATCTGAAAACCACGGGAAGAGTCTTTACTCTTAGGGGTGCTGAAGCTTCGAAATCTAAAGATCTAATCCAAGGTAAATGTTTCATTAGTGGGATTCCATTACTTGTGGTATTGGACTCCGGTGCGACCTATTCGTTTATATCCTGTTTGTGTGTAGAGAAACTTAAACTATATGTGTCTTCTTTGAATGATGAGCTTGTGGTTGAGACCCCAGCTAGTGGGTCTGTTTTGACTTCTGATGTGTATTTGAATTGTCTTGTAGAAATTTCTGATAGAAAATTATGTGTTGATCTAATTTATTTGCCTCTCAGCAAAATTGATGTTATTATGGGTATGAACTGGTTATCTTCCAACGATGTTTTGTTAAACTGCTTTGATAAAACTATGGTGTTTGGTGATTATGAGGTGTGTAATAATGAGATGTTTATCTCTGCCAACCAAATTATGTCATCTTTGGAAGAAAATGCTCAAGTGTTCATGATCTTGTTTAACCTGGAAGTAGAGACCAAGGTTTCTCTAGGTGACCACCCTATTGTTATAGAGTTTCCAAGAGTGTTTCCTAAGGATATATTCGACCTACCGCCTGAGAGAGATAGAGAATTTTCTATAGATTTGGTATGGTGTTGGACCTATATCTATAGCTCCTTATAGGATGTCTTCTATAGAATTAACCGAGCTTAAGAAATAACTAGAAGCGCTGTTGGATAAGCAGTTTGTGAGACCTAGTGTGTCCCCGTGGGGAGCACCAGTGATGTTAGTGAAGAAGAAAGATGGAACCATGAGGTTGTGTGTAGATTACCGTCAAATGAACAAGGTGACGATTAAGAATAAGTATTCTTTGCCTAGAATAGATGACCTTATGGATTAGTTGGTAATAGCTTGTGTGTTTAGCAAGACAGACCTTAGGTCAGGTTACCATCAAATTCGTGTGAAGTCTGAGGATATTTCGAAGACTGCTTTTAGGACCCGTTATGGTCATTACGAGTATTTGGTTATGCCCTTTGGTGTGACTAATGCTCCTGGTGTGTTTATGGATTATATGAATAAGATCTTTCACCCCTATCTTGATAGTTTTGTGGCAGTATTCATAGATGATATTTTGGTATACACTAAGACTAGAGAAGAGCATGAGGAGGACTTGAGGATTGTGCTACAAACCCTTAAGGATCGACAACTTTATACATTATGATCTTTGTGACTTTATAAACTATGTTACCAACGGGGGTCGGAAGTACCTAATTGAAAACAATGAGAATACACACAATAACCAAAAGGGGGGTGAATTGGTTTAAAATTGGCATTTTTAAAATCTTTAGAAAATCAAAGTTAAAGGATCTTTATCACAAATAAACCAAAAATGCTTTAATTAATCAAATCACTCAGCCCAAGAAAACAATTACAAAAACACTACTTGTTAAGTAATAAAGAATTCACCAAGAACCACAAATTAAGATAACTTAAAGAGATTAAAAGAAAGTAATCAATACAAGAACTTATACTGGTTCACCTCTCAACAAGAGAAGCTACATCTAGTTTCTTCTAATCAAAACTAGATTAGAGTTCCACTATTCACAAATTTTAGTTCTTACAAGCTTTACAACAATCACCCTTTATCAAACCTAGATAAAGAACAGAAATCTAAAACCTTATTAGACTCCTAGTAATCAAGACATAGAGAAACTCTATTCTTTCCCTCTAGAGAACCCACTCTAGAAAAATCCTCAAGAAGCCTTGTAATAGTTACAAACAACCAAAATTCTAAAAACGAATTTACAACCAAAGTTAATGGAGAGAGACAACCTGATGATCCAATGAATATAAATGAATATGATTTACCAATCAGAGTTGAAATGAAAAACAAGTTT
This sequence comes from Glycine tomentella, assembly GCA_007407185.1. Classification (NCBI taxonomy): domain Eukaryota; kingdom Viridiplantae; phylum Streptophyta; class Magnoliopsida; order Fabales; family Fabaceae; genus Glycine; species Glycine tomentella. The sequence continues at coordinate 224,235 of PYAF01003076.1, forward strand.
CAGAACTTCCTCTCCAAAAGCTTCTTTGAAATCTTGCCCAAGAAATCTTTCAATACATCATGAAGATTTGAATATGTGGGACAAGAACTTTAGAACTCAGAATATCCTTTCTCACTTTCAGAAGGCTTATGAAAACTTTTTTCATAGAGTATTGTGTTGTAAGTTTCAGAAAACTTACTAGCTATTTATAACAAACTTCTCTAACTGAATGTAATCGATTAAATCACCCAAGTAATCGATTAAATCTTCATTTGTAATCTATTAAAAACAAACTTAATCGATTAAAATGTTTTTCAGTTTTCTGGAAAGGATATATGAACAAAGTAATCGATTATTTTGACCTGTAATCGATTACTACAGGGATACTTCTTTTTAAAAAATGAACTAAGTAATTGATTACAGATAAGAGGTAATCAATTATCACAGTCAAGTCATGTTCTCTATTTTTACGGATGAACTAAGTAATCGATCACATATAAATGGTAATTGATTATCACAGTCAAATCATGTTCTATGTTTATACTAAGTAATCAATTACTTAGTGGCTGTAATCGATTAAAATGTTCTTTACCACTTAAGTAATAGGTTACCTATATGTGGTAATCGATTAACACAATTCAAAAAGGTTTTTCCAAAAACTTAAATCATGAAACCTTGACTTTGATGCAATCATGAAATTTTAAACCTTTTTCACAAACTATGTGCTTTTGTAAAATCATGAATGCAAGTAAATGAATGTTTATGCAATGCAAGGATCATAGGATGATTCTCTCCTACATCAAGCAATTAACAATGCCTTCAATTGAATGATATGTACAAAGCTAAAACACTTATTCATCTTCAGCATGTATCTTGATCCACCTTCATACTCCCCTTGTATCTAACACTAATCACTTTCATATATGATTTTTCTAGATATTGTCATGTTTATTTGTTGAAATTGAAAGATGAGGCTTTTGAAAAGTTTAAGATTTTTAAATCTAGAGTTGAAAATCAACTTAATTTGAAAATCAAGAGGTTTAGGAGTGATAGAGGAGGAGAATATTCAATGACTGGGTTCATGGAATTTTTTGCTTTGGAGGGCATAATACTTGAAACTATTGCTCCTTACTCACCCCAATCAAATGGTGTTGTCGAGCATAAGAATAGAACGTTAATCCAAATACTAAATTTTATGTTACTTACAGCTGGCATGCCTTCCTCCTATTATGGAGAAGCTATTTCCTATGTAAGGATACAAGATCACAGAAGATAGTGTTGCAGATAGATTTTTGGATCTATATACTAACACAGTGATAGAATCTAGAGATGCAGAATTCTTTGAGTACAAGTTTGTTAGCAATCTCAACTTAAAGGTTTTTTGGATCTACAAATATGATTTCAGAATCTCCTGTAGAATATGTAGTTTATCCTTCTAACACTAATCTCACACAACTGACTATTGAACTAATTTCAGTTTGAAAATCTTCAAGAGAAAAAAGTTTCTAAAAGTTTTGGTGAAGACTTTGTCACTTACTATATAGAGGATGACTGTAACAACCCGCCTCATTGCTACGATATCACTAACTATAATCGTGCAATTTCAAATTTTATTGAAAACTCCATTAATTTGATTATGAAAATGGTAGTAAATTTTTCGCAATAATGCAATTATTATACACACGATATAATTACAGAATCGAATACATGTGTATGCATATATTAAACCAGTACATATCATTAGCAGGTTTAAAACTTAATTTAGTTTTACATGTATTCACACCTGGAAATTTACATGTCCACAAAAGAAACAAGAGACTAACTAAGAAAGAGTTGATTGACAAAACACAACTCTTTTCCAAAAAACATTTCAATGTCATCACATCGGTTCGGCAGCTCCATCAAAAGAAGATCTTTCTCCACGATCACCTACTCCTACTCATCTACTCACACGAATGAAAGTTCGCAATCATCAGAGGTACCAACCACACGATATAACAAATACAAGGGTGAGTTTATTATATAAAACCAACAAGCATCATATAACAACAATTGGAAAGGAACAACAATAACAACCACAATTATGGCCAAAACTCAATCAGTCCAATACACACTCAACAAAACCAATCATCCAATTCATTTCACAAATCAAACAATCATGATCAGAATGATGCATGCTCCTGAGTTCACTCTCACCATGCAATGTGGTACCATATCCAGGGAAATAGCCTCTCACAAGAAAATGATTCATCGCCTACCAGGAACAAATCAATATGGGCTCACTGATGCACTGACCATGGCTAGGAACAAATCCTTCCCTGCAAGGATAACCAACTAGTCAATGCACCCCACATGTACATACACAACATACAACCATGGGCTCCATCAATGCATGACCTTGCTAGGAACAAATCCTTCCCCGCAAGGATAACCCGTCATGCACCCCCATGGGTATCCATGTATATCCACATCACACAATGACATTGTTCACATCAACACTATCTCTCATCAATGTCAATATCAACATCAACAATGTCATTATCAACAACAACACCATGTCACCTCAATGTCATCAACAACATCCACATCATTTTATTTTAATATCATCATCATGAACATTAATATCATCTCATTTCAACATCATCAATTACATCAATATTATCTCAATCTCAATATCATTATCAACATCACAAACAATCGCATTTCAGATCTATACATAATACATATGTCTGATATTCACATTCCCCAGGTCTTCAGACAACCCAAATTTCATACGCTTTCAATTCATCATACCACAAGACTGATATTTTTTAGGAAAATTCTAAATTAAAAAGGAGGACTACAATATATAAAACACACTCTTATGCCCATTTAAAATTTTAATAAAGAATTAAAAAGAAGAACACATTATAAAATTTTGGGCAGAGTATCCTCTGTAATTAAGACTTTTCCCAAAAATCCAATCATTACAAAAATAACATCATTCACAGTTTTATCCATCAACGAGCGAATTCATCGCATCCCATTAGTTAAAACATAGTTTTTCTTGAAAACGAGCACACACAAGAACAAACACACATCAATCATAAATTCATCACATCCTATTAGTTAAAAACTTAGTTTTTCCTTGAAAACTAGCACACAACAGGAACAGGCAGATATCCTCATAGTTGGACTCCCTGGCCCCCAACTATGGTACCAAAACTATAACCAAATAAAAACTCTCATTAACTAACTAGGAGTTCTCCCGTTAAAGCCTCGCGGTATTGTTTCGAGATCTTCAAATATGCGTGTTTTGTCCAAACGCAGAGCTCTATATACCAAATTGAAGACAATTGAGTATAGATTTCAAAGACAAGGTCAATGTCAACAGTTGGGGTCAAATACCCACTCAAATCAAAAAGGGACTAAAATGATGTTTTGGGTGCCCACATCAAAAGACATCATTTTGAAATTCCAATCACACCAATGTGATGGGGGTTCAACAAGGATCACAAAATTGACATGGATTTCAAAAAAAAAGGAGACCTTTACAACATCTCATTTTCAAAGGATTTTTCAAAGTGTAAAACTCCCAACAATAGTACCCAAAACTCAGGAGACACTAAGAGAAGCTTAAACTAGCTAGGAGAAGATAAAGGAAACCATGATTACCTCAAAGAAACCAAGAAAAGAGGATTGGAAGCTCCGTTCTCTACCGAATCCTCAAGTTGCATTTTGAAGATTCCGCTCTGATTAAAGTGTTCCTCTTCGTGCGGTGGTTCAACGGCAAGAAACGACGACTTCGTGGCGGTCACTGGTGGTCGTTGGTGGTGGAGAAGGATGGTGGGAGGTTGGGTGGTGGTTGGGAGGAAGAAGGAATCCAGTTTTTGTGATTTTTCATGCTACTACACTATTTAACACCGATTTGACTCACCTAGTCAAGCCAAAAAGCCTTACAAAATTCGTCTGGGCAAGCTGGCCAGATTTTAAACTTTCTATTTTAGTGAAAAATTATTATCTCTGGATAAAGATCTTATTCCACCAATCCCAATTGTCACATGTTACATATGCGGGTTAGAAATCTAATTTTTAAATTTAAAGGCGATCCAACGGTTAACCAATCCATAATGGTGATTTTACTAAAATAGGTTTTTGGGTCAAACTCGAAATCACACAATTCAACGCAGCTCAAACAAACTCCACATAACGTAACGTCCACACCAAGCAATTGCACAAGGATAATTTACACAACAATTCAACTAATCTAAACTAATCTAAACTAATCAAACAATCACAACAAACACATCAAACATCTATTTTCAGTTATCAAAATTTTCGGGTGTTACAATGATCCATTCTCCTATCAAGAAGCAATGAGATCTACAAAATCCTTACTATGGGTAGAAGGCATAAATGATGAAATGAGTTCTTTACAGAATCACACATGGCAAATAGTCAATTTGCCAAAAAGCGCTAAGGCTATAGGTTGTGAGTGGGTATTAAAGAAGAAACTGAATAGTGACAGATCAATAGCTAGATATAAAGCACGTTTAGTAGCTAAAAGCTTTAAACAACAGAGTGGAATAGACCTTCACCTATATGTCTTTTGTCAACTATAAGAATTCTTCTTGCTTTGGCATCTATTGAACACTTTGTAGTGCATCAAATGGATGTAGAGATCGCTTTCTTAAATGGAAAGTTAAATGAAGAAATCTACATGGAACAACTTGAAGAGTATGTCATGAAAGGCCTTGAGAAAATAATTTATAAATTGAACAAATCTTTGTATGGTCTTAAACAAGCACCTAAGATGTGGCATCTTAACTTTGACAAGGTGGTAAAGAGCTATGACTTTCAGTCCAATTATTCAGATAAATGTCTTTGTTACTGTTTCAAGTCAAATAAGATAGTCATCATATGCTTGTATGTGGATCACATGTTAATTCTTGGCTCCGGTCAATAGTGAGTGATGTGAAAACCACTTTAGCTAAGGAATTTGACATGAAAGATCTTGGTATAGCTAATACCATTCTTGGTATATAAGTAAGCTTTGAAAGGCAAGTTATCTACCTTAGCCAAACTCATTATATTGAGAAGCTACTTTCTACCTTGGGGTATAGTGAGTGTAAACCGAGTGAGACACCATATGATTATAACAAAAAATTGAGTCCTAATGAAGGACCAGTGTGGATCGGTTAAAGTACTCAAAACTGATAGGTAGTTTCATGTATGTTGGGAGTTGCACTAGACCTGACATAGCCTTTGCAGTTAGCATGTTGAGTCGTTTCACTAGTAATCCTAGTAAAGAGCATTGGGATGCCCTCAGTAGGCTAATGAGATACCTTAAAGGTACTAAAGATTATGCTCTATGTTATTCTGGTTATCCTCCAATTGTGGATGGATATTCTGATGTCTCATGATGTTCAAAAATTGAAAATCGTAAATCCATAAGTGGATATCTATTCACTCTGGGTGGAGCTGCTGTTACTTGGAAATCCAAAAGACAGACTTGTATTGCATTATCATCAATGGAATCGAAACTTTTTGCTTTAGCCTCAGCTGGTGAAGAGGTAGAGTGGATAAAGAATTTGATTGTGGATATTCCTTTGACTCAACTAAATATTAATTTTTTAAGTTTATTTTTGTGATAATCAAGCAGCAGTCCGAGTCGTAAAGAATGCTCTCTTTAATTCAAAGAGAAGCCATGTGAGACTAAGACATGCGTTGTTGAATTATCTAAGAGAACAATAAGTTATCATGTTGGTCAATGTGAGATCAAAGGATAACATGGCCGATACTCTCACAAAAGGTTTTCCTAACTTACCTTTAATTGTGTGTTTTAATTATCGAATCTTTCTTTGTTGGACAAATGATAAGCATAACTTATATGTTTCATCGATGATCGTGATTGCTAACTATCTTGAAAAGGGTGAGTTATCTCATTCCAAACTTGATGAGATGATTTTAATCTAATTCAAAAGTTCTATTTGGGAAGCTTGTGTCATTCCAAACTTGATGATACAATCCTACCGTGTTGGCTTATCCTTTTGGTTAAATAATCTCATTCCAAACTTGATGCTAGATTATTTGAGTTTAAGGAATTAGTAATTGTGATATTCCAAATTGAAACATATAAATAATTGATTATATAAGATGCCTATTGGTCTTGTTCTTAATTGAAACTTGACTTTACAAGACTAGGTTATTGTAAGTGACGTTGTAACACCCTGAAATTTTGATAACTGAAAAATAGATGTTTGATGTATTTATTATGTTATTCGATTATTAGATAAGTTTAGATTAGTTGAATTGTTGTGTAAATTACTCTTGTGCAATTGCTTGGTGTGGACGTTAACTTATGTGAAGTTTGTTTGAGCTGCATTGAATTGTGTGATTTCGAGTTTGACCCAAAACAAGTAAAATCACCATTACGGATTGGTTAAATGTTGGATCGCCTTCAAATTTTAAAGGTAGGTTCCTAACCCACATTTGTAACTGCTGACCGTTGGGATTGTCAAAATAACATATGAAGCGGGAGAAATACATTTTTAACAAAAGCATAAATTTTAAAATTGGGTCAACTCACCCAAGTGAATTTTAGCAAGCATTTTGGCTCGCCTGGGCAAGTCAAGTTGGTTTTAAATACATCCAGCAGTGTCCAAACTCAAAAAAATGGCATTCTTATCCCCCAAAAAAGCCACCCAACCCCTCCCCCTCCTCCTCCACCAGCTATGGCCACCGGTGACCACCACGAGGCACTGTCGCTTGCCGTTTGACCACCACACGGAGAGAAACACTTTAATCAGATCAAAATCTTCAAAACTCAGCTCAAGGAACCGGTAGAGAACAAAGCCTCCAATCATCCTTTCTTGGTTTCTTTGAGGTAATCTTGGTTTCCTTTGTTTTCTCCTAGCTAGTTTAAGCTTCTCTTAGTGTCTTTTGTGTTTTGGGTACCATTGTTGGGAGTTTTATACTTCCTTTGAAAATGAGATATTGTAAAAGTCTCCTTAATATATAGAGCTTTGCGTTCGGACAAGCACGCGTATTCGAAAAATCACGAAACAACACTGCTAGGCTGTAACAGGGACAACTCCTAGTTAGGTAAGGGTAGTTTATTATTTGGTTATAATTTTTGTACCATACTTGGGGGCCAGGGAGTCCAACTATGAAGATAACTATTTGTCCCTACTGTATGCTGGTTTTTCAAGAAAAGCTAAGTTTTTAGCTAATGGGATGCGATGTATTTATTAGTGATATGTGTTTGTTTGATCCTGTGTGCTCATTTTCAAGGAAAATAATGTTTTTAACTAATGGGATGTGATGAATTTGCTAGTTGGTGGATAAAACTGTGAATGATGTTGTTGTTGTGATGATTGGATTTTTTGGAAAAGTCTTAATTACAGAGGAGACTCTGCCCAAAATTTTATAATTCGTTCTCTATTCAATTTTTTACTAAAATTTTATATGGGCATGAGAGTTTGTTTTCTATACTGTAATCCGCCTCTTTAATTTAGAATTTTCCTAAAATATCAGTCTCGTGGTAATATGGATTGTGAATGAAGAAGATGATGTTGAAATGAGATAATGTGATTGGGTTGATGATGATGTAATGAGATAATGTTGATATAGTTGATAATGTTGAATATTAATGCTTATGATGATGTATTGAAATAAAATGATGTTGATGTTGTTGATGATATTGAAATTGAGATGTTATTGATGTGGTTGGTGATGTTTAAATGAGATAATCATGATGTGGTTAACGATATTCAAATGAGATAATGTTGATGTGGTTGATGATGTTAAAATGAGATGAGTTTGATATGTATGATGATGATATTGAGATCATGTGATGTGGATGTTGATAATGACATTGATGAGAGATAATCTTGATGTGAACAATATCAGTGTGTGATGTTGATATACATGGATACCCGTGGAGGGTGCATGACGGATTACCCTTGCGAGGAAGGATGTGTTCCTAGCTGAGTCATGCATTGATGGTGCCCATGTTTCATACTTCATGTTGCATTGATGGAAATAGAATGAAGGCATGCATGTACCTATGGGTTTCTGTAAGCTGAAAATGCAGGTACTAAGGGTCGTCAAGTGAGGAATTCCCGTGCGCCACTGGTTGATCATCGTGAGGGGAATGACTTGTGCATGACTTGTGCATGATAGGGCAACCCTAAGAGGCTATTTCCCTGGATATGTTACCACATTGCATGGTGAGAGTAAAATCAGGAGCATGCATCATTCCAATCATGATTGTTTGATTTGTGAAATGAATTGAATGATTGGTTTGTCGAGTGTGCATTGGACTAATAGAATTATGGTAATAATTGTTGTTGTTATTGTTGTTTCCTTTCTAATTGTGATTACCTGATAATTGTTGGTTGTATATAATAAACTCACCCTTGCATTTGTTTTACTGTGTGGTTGGTACCTGTGATGATTGCTGTTAAATATGGAAACACTTCACACTTAACCAAGAGGAGGGGTGAATTGGTTGGCCTTGGTAACTTAAAACTTTTTGGGTAATTAAAATTAGAGTTTCAAAATCAGAGTTTCTTTTCCCTTTGGATCTTTATCACAAATACAATCAAGATTCTTTATCCAAGATCAATCCAATACTTGTAATGCTTTAAGAAACAAGATGTAAAACAGAATTCACAAAGAAACTAATCAAACATACAGAATATCAATGAACACACAAGATTTATACTGGTTCACCTCAAACACTATGAGGCTACATCCAGTATTCTTCTACTCAATACTAGAGTAGAGTTTCACTATTGTAAATAATATTCTTACAAGTAATTCCAAGCTTCTCCTTATCAACCCTAGATAAGGTTCAGAGATCTAAAACCCTATTAGACCCTTACAATAGAACAACATAACAAAGATTCAACAAAAACTATCTTTGTATCCATATTTAAAAAATATGATAAACAAAGATGGTTTTTATGGGAAACTGTCTTTGTATATAAAGATACAAACACGGTTTTGGATTAAAAATCGTCGTTGTATCCATATAAAAAAACAAAAAATTGATAAACAAAGACGATTTTTAAAGCAAACCGTCTTTGTATCAAAACATACAAAGATGGTTTTGCCTTAAAAACCGTTTTTGTATCCATATAAAAAAATTGAGAAACAAAGACGATTTTTGTGCGAAAACCGTCTTTGTTTCCTATTTTTATAGGAAAAAAATTTGATAAACAAAGATGATTTTTAAGGCAAAATTGTCTTTGTATGTGAACATACAAAAATGGTTTTGGCACAAAAACTGTATTTGTATCCATATCGGAAAAAAAAATTGATAAACAAAGATGGTTTTTATGGCAAAACCGTCTTTGTATATAGACATACAAAGACGGTTTTGGCTAAAAACCGTCTTTGTTTATACGTAAAAAAAAAAAAAACATTGTATGTCTATATATATAAAGACGGTTTTGACTATAAAACCGTCTTCTTAGGTGTTTATAAAAAAATATATCAACGAAGACAGTTTTTACAATAGTCGTCAAAGGTTAAGTTTTTCGATGACACGCGCAACAACGACGGTTCTACAACTGTTGTCGTATAGGGTTTAGAACCATCGTGGATTGTCTCGCCTATAGTATTGTGAAAAAGCATGAAACTTATTTATAATTTATAATATTAATAAAGTTATATATATTATTTTGTCTTTATATTTCTCAAGTGTCAACGTAATTTACTCAAAAAGTTTTTTATTTTATTAAACTCAGTTCTTGTCCCTCCACCTTCATTATTCTGAAAATCGACCCAAAGTAAGATAAATAAAGCTCAAATTTTAAATTCAAAAATAAAAAAATATTTTATATAAATTTTTATAAAGCAAAAATGGTCTTATATCACTACTACATAAAATGGTTTTAATATCGGTTGTGGAAGAGTTTCAGAATTGGTTCTATAACTGATATTGATATAATCATCGTTGAAAGTAGGCATTCTCAACATCGTTTTTTAAAAATCGATGTTGAAAAACGCTTTTTACATTGGTTTTGGCTAAAATCGATGTAGAAATGTAGCCAAAATTATGTATTCCAAAGCAGTTCTTAATCAATGTGGAAAGTCTAATATAACATCAATTTTTTTACAAAAAATGATGTTGAATGTGCTTACTACATCGATTTTGTGTCAAAATAGATATAGAAAATATCTTTATATCATCGTTTTTGACTAAAATAGACGTTGCAAAGACACTTTCACTACTAGAAAATAGGCTATTAACATCGATTATTTTCAACTTTCAACATCAGTTTTTAATCAATGTTGAAACCACCAACCTAAAAAGCATCGATGTTAACATCAGTTTTCAACAACCAATGTTAACATACACTACACAACATGCATCAATTTTTAAGAAAATTGATGTTGTATAATAAGAAATAAACCAAAAAATGTAAAATATGCAAAAATCAACATCAATTTTTAGAAAAATCGATGTTGTCGTACACATGACAACATCGATTTTTCTAAAATCAATGTCATATAGTAAGAAATATACCAAAATATGCAAAAACAAAGGCAAAAGAAACATTGATTTTTGACAAAATCGGTGTTTTCTTAAACTGATGTAAAAAATGTCTTTTCCACATCGATTTTTCCTGTAATTGATGTTGTATAGTCACTTTCTATATTGTTGATTACATAACCAATGTAGAATGTCATATTGTTTTTTAAAAAATATGTCATATTCTCTTTATTCTCTTTATCTATGTAGATGAGCAACTCTTGGCTATCTATGCAGTAAAAAAATAAGGTATGACATTAGTTTAATAGAATCAAATATCAATAGTTTTTGAAACAATCTACTATCTTGATTTGATTAAGAAACTCCAAGTAACATTGTAAACAAATTTCCAACCCTTGAACAAAATATGCAAGCTTAGAAGGGGGAAAATTTTTAACCAAGATGCTTACAACGATGGGAATAAAAGCAATCTAGAAATATGTATGCCAACCTGGAAGAATTAACAAACATCTTAATAGCAAGATTCATAGTAATGTTCTTTGGTAATTAGCAAAACGAGCAACTAGATCGACAATTATTTATATGCAAAAGTATATTTGTCATTATTGTTAACTGTTATGCTTGAAATTCATCCCCAAATCATAAAAAATATCTTAAGCTTGAAGCTCAATTCCTTTTTCACTGCAGAAAAGTGTTATTAAAATTAACTTCTTGACAAAACACAAAAATAAGGAGATCAATAAGACTACCACGTCCATAAAGAAGATCACAAGGTACATGCAAAAACATAAAACTAGGTTTTAGATGCCAGTCTTGACATTGCAAAGTAGTGTTAGCCTAGGCGGAACCAATTAAATGATGGCATACATAAAAACATAACTTCTTGTCTTGTAGCATACCATTGATAATAAGCAACAAGAAGATAACAACAAAGAGCCAAAGATACCAACTGCAACCACAAAATATAATTGTTATTACAAAGAATCAATGACTTTACACAGTTGACATAAAAGGGATAAAGTTTTCTTGGCAATTAAATTTATGTATACGTGTGATATGCATAGAAGCAATAATACAAAAGCATTTACCTTATACCAACAACTTGCTTGAAATCGTCTTCAAGGGTTGATAGAGTGCTTTTAGTTAAATTTTTGTCTATCATTCTTAGCTTATTGGACCTCTTTTGGACTTTTATTTTTCCATTCTAATTCAGTTTTTGGCCTAGGCAAGTAAGTGGGCTTAATTGCTAATTGTAGCATATTTTTGGATTTTTGCTCACTTAACGTATCTGACTTGTGCGGGGCCTATAGAGTGCTACCGATCTCCGAATATAGCATTTTAGGAGTCCTTGGAAATATAACAAAAAGATCTTCAAGTTTGATAGAAATAGCCCGAGGCCAATTCTATTATTTTGAGGGTCATTTTGAGTTTCAAAGTTAGCACCTCTGCACTTCAAATTTTGGGCTGCGAATTTGGCTTTTAGTGGTGTAAATAGTAAATAATTAGATTGTTGGGTTTGTTTATGGCCCATTCTATTTTCAGAACTTAGTCACTAATATATTAGTGACTTTAGTGAAAACTTGTAGGGCACTTTTACATTCAATAAAAACAATTTTTACTTTTCTTTCTTTTAGTTTTTAGGATCAAACTCTTGTTCTTTATTTTCTCTCATTTGTTCTTCATTGTTCTTCATCTTCTTCATTTTTCATCTTGCTATCCTTTTATTTTACTACACTCATTTTATGGGGCTTTCCATGGTGATGATCATGGGAGGCTAAATCATCAATCAATCCAAGGATCCATCTCAAACAAGAAAAGAATTGGAGTTCTGGTTTGGTATTTCAAATTTTATTTGAATGTTCACCTTCTTCTTCAATTCCTATTATGTTTTCATGATTATGACTGAATTTAGGATTGAAAGCGAGTTAGAATTATGGATTCATGTCCTAATTTCGAATGATAATCACAAGATTAATTGAATGATATTTCAGTTAGGGTTGTGGTTTCAATTAATTTAGGAGTAGAGTCGATTGAACTGCTTCTATTGAGATTGAATGAATGTTCATGATAGAATCAATTTATGAGAATGATGATGATTCAAATAGCTTGGGTTGGTGAATTGGATTGAT
>PYAF01003076.1:248092-258558 GCA_007407185.1 Glycine tomentella
TGACACATGATTCTACAAAGTCTATTTTGCATAAGACTCAAGGTGAGCACTTGATATGGATTATCCTTGCTATAATTTTGATGATATGGAATATATTAGTGCCTGAAATTGATTTCGATGTCTCCATGATATCTATGTCAAACTTGATGAAGTACGCTTGAACCACCCATCCTGCTATAATGCTAATCACTCTTGGACAGAAGATCATGCGGAGGGTGGTTCTAGTCAACTAGAACAAGGTAAATTAGCTGAGGATGTCAATTAGAATGTAGCATATTTCTCATTTAATTTGTTTTCTATTGTTTATTAATATGTTTTTGAATGTGCATTTTAAATGATGTTATTTTGTTAGGGTTTAAGTGGATGACTAAATGAATTAGGATGGTAGAATTTTGTTTTATATAGAAAATTGTTTAGGTGAATGTTGTTTAACCGGAAGTGTTTGTGCTTTATTGTTTGGGTTAAATAGGTAGGGGTTAGGATTTAGGATTGATAGTACAGGGTTATGGAGGGTTTGGATCGGGTTTAGGGCTTTCTGTTGAGGTGTAGGGTTTGGTTGGGGTTTAGGGTTTGGGTATTCGGGTGAGGGGTAAGAGTTTAGGGTTTGTAGGTGTACATGGTGTTTAGGGTTTGGTTGGGGTTTAGGGCTTTCTGTTGAGGTGTAGGGTTTAGTTGGGGTTTAGGGTTTGGGTATTCGGGTGAGGGGTTAGGGTTGTATAGGCAGGCGTACATGGTGTTTATGGTTTGGAGGGTTTGGTTGGGTTTAGGGCTTTCTGTTGAGGTGTGGGATTTGGTTGGGGTTTAGGGTTTGGGTATTCGGGTGAGGGGTTAGGGTTTAGGGTTTGCAGGCGTACATGGTGTTTAGGGTTTGGCTGGGGTTTAGGGCTTTTTTCTTTTTAGTTACTTTTTAGATAGATACTTATAAATGTTAAGTGATTCATTTTTTTGTAAGAATTTGTGTTGCTAGTGCTCTTCAGATAGATACTTATAAATGTGGTTGAAGTAATGAAGCGTAATCAGTCCCTGGCTTCAGGGCACCATGTACGCAGATATAACATTGCTCAAACGTTATTTCAGGTGGATGATTGGTGCGACAAGTCATATTCAATGTCCCGTGTCGATCGGGTTTGTCAGTGTGGGAAGTTCAAGGCATTCAAATACCCATGCAGTCATGCCACAGCTGCTGCTTTACAAGTGCGCCAAAATCCATTTCAGTACGTGGACAACGTCTTCCTTGTAAGTACGTTGGTGCAGGCATATTCAGTGCCATGGCAGCCAATAGGTAATGAACGGGCCATTCCACCTGGTGATGGTCTAGTCATCATACCTGACAGATCAATGCTGCGTGCCAAAGGTCTTCCAAGGTCCACTAGAATACGTAACGAGATGGACGAAGTCGAAACATCCCAGAGACGTATGAGGTGTGGCATTTGTAAGCAAGTTGGGCACAACCGGAGAGTTTGTCCTAGTCGTGGGTGGACTTCATGATTTTCTGAGTGGTTGTATTTTTTTATATTAATTGTATGTTAATGCACAACATTATTCGATATGTTATATTAGTTTTGTATTATCTTTTTGTTTATAATGTTTTAATACTAATCATGTTTGATTTTTTGGTTGTCTGATAATGTATGCACTTGATGTAACAATATGTTCACTGCACGCTGTCAAACAAGGTCTGACATGATACACACAACTTGGTCATCATTGAAGACGCCCAAGTTGGGTGTCATTCAACACGCCGAACTTGGGCGTGACTGAACACGTCTTGAAGACGCCCAAGTTGGGCGTCATTCAATACGCCCAACTTCGGCTTGACAAAACACGCCTAACAAATAGGGTCATTCAACACGCTCAACTTGGGCGTGTCTGAACACGCCTAACAAATAGGCCGTCATTCAACACGCCCAACTTAGGCGTGACTGAACACGTCCAAGTTGGGCACCATTGAGCCCTATATAACTCAAATGCTCGACACTCAAAATTCAATGTGCATACGATGGCATTCTTAGGAGAAACCAGCAGTCAGAACATTGGTAATTCAAAATTAGCGTGCATTTATCCGAATGGATCAATGAAGCACGACGAAATAGGGGTCTCTTTCCACTATGCAACTCCAATTCCAATGCGAGTTCCTGATGACTGTTCGTTTCAAACGCTGAAGAGTAGGATGCAGCAAAACCTTGTTCTTCGTGATGACCATGTTGTTGACAACATCTACTATCGACAACCATCTCTGCATGCAGGTCAGCACTATTTTTTTACATCTGTGGCACTCAGAAACGATGATGATGTTTGCAGAATGTTAAGGTGCAGTGACAATATGTCGAGTGCTGGCCCAATTGAAATTTTATGTGCCATCCACAGAACACCCGATGGCATACTCAACCTACTTCAATCCACAATCATTCCAACGCATGATGCAATGCTATATTACAACGGAAAGTGGAACATACTCCGAAGAATCGGTTGTGTGGGTTATGCCTGTAACACCTCGTAGGCCTCCGACGTGTTATCATTAATAATATCAGATTAGCGCTTAAAACATGATTTCAAATCTCAGCGGAAGCACATAATCGCTTTTCTTGATTCATTATGTATGGAATAAACATATCATAAACAGCACACACAAGACATATATAACAAACCCCTGCTGATCCAGTTTCTCATATCATACATCATAAAGACAGATAACTTGAACATACAGGCAGATAGTCAAATATACAACAATTATACTCAGGGAAAAGTCTTATGTCATAATCTCAAATAGTTATGTACATGGTCATATACATCAGTGTCTTCACCACACCGTGGTGATACAAAAGAATAACAGCCCTCCTTGAGGGTATACAGAACTATACAACCCTTCTCAAGGGTACAAAACATAACCAAAACAGCACAGAGCCTTCAAGCTTTCCTTGCTGCTCCTCAGATAAGCAGCCTAGTCTCTGCTGGGCCTCCTGCCCTGAGACTGATATTCTCTTCCAGAAGGGTCACTTGAAATCATAGAAGCCCTACACGGGGTGAGATAACATATCTCAGTAAGCTCAGGGTCCTTGGGAAACCATTCCCACTCTGGCTCACAGATTCACAACACACACATCAAGCAAATGTATCAAGCATGGCTCACTGGCCTGGCCCTCATCATATCATGATCATACAGATGGCAGAGCTCCTTAATGCCTGGAAGAGATCCTCAATGCTTGGCGGAGCTCCTCAACGCCTGAATACATGGCAGAGCTCCTCAATGCCTGTATTCATCTATTGGCCAACAGATATATCTCAATCATAACATACAATCATCCAGTACAGATGCACACAATATCAATATAAGCAATGCAACAGCCAATGCATGCATCATGAATCATGACCAACACTCCCTAGGAGTGTGGTGTTCAACCAAAATGGGAATTCATCCCCAGGGACACTGAACTTACCTATGAAAGGATCACTCTGTAGTTCTTTCCCTGGTCTGTGGCTCCCGCCACCAACAATCTCACAATCAAAGCCTAATCAAGGCACATGTAATCTTATATCAAAACCAAGCCAACAGGCATCCAAGTCACATTACATAACATAACAGAATTCCCCTATCCTAGGGTTCAATCAAGTCTAGCCCATACTAGGCTACTCATAGACCCTTTCAAGGTCTACCAATGCTGCATACAACCATCTGGGTCATTCCAGACTCAATGCAACACAAGCCTGAGCATAACTCACATTAACTTTATAACTCAACATATGGCTGGAATGGTTTAAGCCTCAACCAAGGCACCATTCCATTAGCCTTTCAGGCTCAACACAAGCATAATCAAGGCTCTCGCATGGCTCCAAAACTACAAGTGACTTATCACACAAGCCACACATACAAGCCACAGAGCCAAGATTCAAAGTTATCCAAATCAAAAACTGAAAGCTAATCATTCATCTATACATCGCTCTAAACAAGTTTCTCTACAGGACCCTGGGCTAATTCTAGCCCCAGCTCAGTGTGGGTCACAATATTCAGAAAACCCCAAATTACAAACAACCGGAGAAACTTGAGTTTCTTACCTCAGTGGCGACTGAAAAGACCTCAGGACAGCTTCCACAAGCTCTGGTGTCCGTTTCAAGTCTTGAATCTCCGCCACTCCCAAGTTCTCTGAGCTTTTCCTTCAGAAGCACTTCTCACTCAATTGGGGTTTTCAGAAGAGGAAATGAAGGATTGTAGCTTTCCAAGTGGTTTTCTCAAGATTAAAGGTCTTTGGGAGGTGTTTAGGCCAAGAAACTAGGTCCTAGGAAGCTTGGGCATTCCAACAATGGTGGATTGGGCGTGGGGAGGAAGAAGAAGAGGTTTCTTCCTCAGCAAAATGCGATTTGTCCTTAAATACTCAGCCTGCCCGAGGTCTGGCGCGATCCGTGCCACCTCCCGCGCTATCCACGCCACAATGGCGGTGCTCTGGTGCCATCAGCGCCAACTCCCGCACCAGCTTCCAGAACCTGTGGCGCTATCAATGCCACACTTGCGCCATCAGCGTGAAAAACCAGAGGAAATTGTGTTTCCAGGGCACTTCTTGCACTACCCGCGCAGCCCTTGGCGCTATCCGTGCCAACCTCTCGACCCAGTGACGCTACTCGCGCCGTAACCATGCCATTAGCGTGGACTTGCCAAACCTCTGGCGCCATCAGCGTCCCAACCAATGGGTCTGGCGCTATCAGCGCCAACCCTAGCGCCAACGGCGCCACAACTAAAACCAGGTTTTCTAAGGAAGAATCCTGATGCCAAAGGTGAGGGTCCTTACATTCACCCCTCCTTTTTAGGAATGTTGTTCGCAAAATTCAGAAACATACCTGTTAGCCAACTCGGGATACGTCTGTAGCAGCTCCTGCTCCCGCTCCCAAGTTGCTTCTTCAGGTGTCCTACCTTCCCATTGTACTTTTACTATGGGAATGGTCTTGCTGCAGATCTGTTTCTCTGTCTGGTCTAGAATCCTTAAGGGCCGTGTAGGACTCGTTAGATTCTCCCTAATCTGAACTGTGTCAGGCTCAACCACGTGTGAGGGGTCTGCTACATACTTTCTCAACTGAGACACGTGGAACACGTCATGAAGCCCTGACAACTTGGGAGGCAAAGCTAGCCTATATGCCACTGGTCCTATCCTCTCAAGGATCTGGTATGGACCAATGAACCTAGGAATCAGCTTCCTCACGCCCATAGCTCGTCCTACGCCTGTCACTGGAGACAACCTCAGAAACACATGATCACCCTCTTCAAACTGCAAGGGTCTGTGCTTCTGATCATAATAGCTCCTCTATCGACTCTGAGCCTTCATCAGCTTATCTCAGATCATCTTCATCTGCTCAGAGGTCTCTTAAACCATTTCAAGTCCAAGGAGCTGCTTCTCTCCTACCTCTGTCCAACATACTGGAGTCTTGCACCGTCGGCCATACAAAACCTCATATGGTGCCATGCCCAAGCTGGCATGAAAACTATTGTTGTATAAGAACTCCACCAGAGGTAGATATCTGTCCTAGCTAGCACCTTGCTCCAAAGCACACGCTCTCAGCATATCCTCCAGAGTCTGGATGGTCCTCTCCGCCTGACCATCTGTCTGAGGATGGTAGGTTGTGCTGAGTCTCAGCTGGGTCCCAAAAGCATCCTGAAGCGCACCCCAGAACCTCGAGGTGAACTTCGGATCTCTATCACTGATAATACTGTCAGGGACTCCATGTAATCTCACAATCTCCCTGACATAAAGCTGGGCCAACTTCTCTGTAGTGTAGTCAGATCTCACAGGTAAGAAATGAGCAGACTTGGTCAGCCTGTCCATAATTACCCAGATGGAATCATATCCACTCTGAGTCCTCGGTAACCCTACCACAAAATCCATGGAAATGCTGTCCCATTTCCACTCAGGGATCTCCAAAGGCTAAAGCAGACCGGACGGTCTCTGATGCTCAATCTTCACCTTCTGACACACTAGACACTTAGCCACATACTCGGCTATGTCTTTCTTCATCCCTGGCCACCAGAAACTCTCCTTCAGATCATGATACATCTTGGTGGCTCCCGGATGGATGCTGAACTGGCCCTGATGCGCCTCAGATTGGACGACATCTCTCAACTTGCCCTTCGGCACCACAATATGACCTTGGTATTTCACCAAGTCGTGGTCTTCCTAGGAAACATGTTGTTGACCAATCATGGCCCTCACATCCTCATCCTGCTACTGAGCTTCTCGGATCCTCCTGATCAGCTCATTATCCACTTTGGTCCTGCTCATCTCAAGACCATGTACACCTTCTACCACCGTTAGGTGCATATCTCTGAATTGCTCTATCAGTTTGCAATCAGAGATCATCAAGCATGCAGCAGTCACATTCTTCCTGCTCAAAGCATCAGCAACCACATTGGCCTTGCCTGGATGGTATCTCAGCTCAAAGTCATAGTCCTTTAGGAACTCCATCCAACGCCTCTGTCTCATATTCAACTCTTTCTGATCAAAGAGGTATTTGAGACTCTTGTGGTCACTGAACACTATCAACTTGGCACCATACAAATAGTGCCTCCATATCTTCAAAGCAAACACCACAGCTGCCAACTCCAGGTCATGAGTAGGATATGACTCTTCATGAGGTTTCAGTTGCCTGGAAGCATAGGCAACCACTTTCTGATCCTGCATCAGCACACATCCAAGTCGCCGCTTGGATGCATCACAGAATACCTCAAAGACTTCCTCAGGGTTAGGAAGAGTCAGCACTGGAGCTGTGGTCAACCGCTCCTTCAACTCTTGGAAACACTGCTCGCACTCATGGGTCCACACAAATGGAACCCCCTTCCGTGTGAGTCGAGTCAGAGGTACCACCAACTGGGAAAACCCCTAAATAAACCTCCTGTAATAGCCAGCTAATCCCAGGAAGCTCCGGATCTCAGACACGTCCTTGGGCCTCTCCCAGGACATCACTGCCTCTATCTTGCTAGGATCCACAGATACACCAGCTGCTGAGATCACATGGCCAAGAAACTTTACCTCCGTCAACCAGAATTCACACTTGGCCAACTTAGCATATAGCTGCTTGTCCCTCAAGATCTGAAGGACTGTCCTGAGGTGCTCGGCATGCTCTGACTCCGTCCTGGAGTAGATCAGTATGTCATCAATGAACACCACCACAAACTGATCCAGAAAAGGTTTGAATACCCTGTTTATATAATCCATGAACACTGCTGGGGCATTCGTCAGACCAAAAGGAATGACCTGATACTCAAAGTGACCATACCTAGACCGGAAGGCTGTCTTAGGTATGTCTGTCGGCTTGATCCGAATCTGATGATATCCGGATCTCAGGTCTATCTTGGAGAACACTCTGGCTCCCCTCAGCTGATCCAACAAATCATCTATACGAGGCAGAGGATACTTGTTCTTCACAGTAACCTTGTTCAACTGCCTGTAGTCCACACATAATCTCATACTGCCGTCCTTTTTCTTCACAAAGATCACCGGTGCTCCCCAAGGCGAGACACTCGGCCTGATGAACTGCTTGGACAACAGGTCCTCCAGCTACACCTTCAGCTCCCTCAACTCCAGAGGAGCCATACGATAAGGTGCCACAGAAATTGGTCCCACACCAGGAACCAAATCAATGGAGAATTCTATCTCCCTCTCTGGTGGTAGTTGAGTGATCTCCTCAGCAAACACATCCACAAACTCTCTCACCACCAGAATCTGAGACAAATCAACATTTGGCTTATCTTCTGTCACACCCAAGAAGATATAGCCCTGAGCTCCCTCCATAATTGCCTTGCGAGCTTGCAAGACCGATAAGAATGAGACAGAACTCGAACTGGTTCCGTCAGAAGGCACAACTACCCTCTTCTGACAACAGTCTAGCATCACGCCATACTTGGCCATCCAGTCCATACCTAAAATCATCTCTAGGGTAGGCATAGCTAGACAAAACATATCAATCACATAAGCTCTGCCTTCATACAAAAACTACACGTCCTTGCAGCACGTGCTCACCTAGCATCTCTCTCTAGATGTTGTGGTAACCTCCATCGGAGGGGCAAAACTGATCTTAGGCAAACTGAGCCTATCAACAACCACATCCTGTATGAAGGAATGTGTGGCTCCAGAATCAAATAAAACTCTAACATCACAATCATTGATCAGAACTGTACCTCTGATCAGGTCTGGAGCTCTGGCTGCCTCTCTGGCATCTACAGTATACACCCGAACTGCTGTGGGTGCCATCATTTCCCCTGGAGCTGCCTGTGCCCGACTCTCTGTCTGAGGGCACTCTCTGGCCATGTGGCCTGACTTGCCACATCTGTAACAATATAATCTGGCCTGATGCACATGCTCCCATATGCTCCTTCCCACAGGCTGAACACTTGGGAACGAATTTCTTCCGAGGTAAACCCCTCTTAAATCTATCAGAGGGTGCAGAGGCTCTCAACATCCTGCCCTTACCCTTCCCAGGTGGGCCAGAACCGCTAAGCCTTCTCCCCTTCTGTCTGATTGAGGGAGTAGGCTGTCCGCCTCTCTGGTGTCTCTATAGGATACCCTCCACCTAACGACTCTATCTCACCAGCGTATCCATATCTCGTGATCCAAGGTCGGCCACCAACACCTGAATGTCATCTCTAAGCCCCCTCAGGAACTTAGTTGCTAAAATCTCAGCTTCAGGCATAGGTCTCCTAAAGTGTGCATACTGGGCCAGCTCATTAAACTGGGCCAGATACTCGTCCACCATCATAGTCCCCTGGACAAGACCATCGAACTCCGCCTGCTTCTGCTCCCGGGCATCTCTAGGAAAATACCTGTCCAAGAAGCAGGCCTCGAACAACTTCCAGGAAATCTCCTCTCCCCGGCCTCTCAGAAGTGGAACTGTGGTCTTCCACCACTTGTGGGCGTCTCCCTGAAGCATGTAGGTTGCATACAGCAACCTCTGGTGATCGGGGCACTCCATCACCTCGAAAATCTTCTCTAACGCTTGCAGCCATCCTGCTGCAGCCACTGGATCATAGCCCCCTGAGAACACTGGAGGGTCATGCTTCCTGAAGGTTATCAGCATTTTCCCTATGGCTGCTACATCACTATCAGCCTCTATCTGGGACATCTGGTCCCCTCGCTGGTGGCTCCCACCAGCCTGCTGGCGACTTGCCTCGCCCTCATGTGCAGGAGGTATGGAGGATACTCTGTCATCCCTCCTAAGGTTCTTCACCTCCTCTAACAGATCTTGGTTAGCCTTCATTAAGGCCTCATCCACCTCTCGGGTGGCAGTAATCTCTCGCTGCATCTCCCCCTGAGTCTGTCTGTTAGCAGCCATCTCTTGCTGCATCTCTGCCTGTATCTATCTGTTTGCAACTAACTCTTGCTGCATAGCGGCTAGTGCAGTCGCAACTGGATCAGTCTGGGCACTGGTAGCCCCACTGGTGCCTCTAGGTCTCACCATAGCACTACACATGTACATCACACAGTGAGTTGATCAGGCCCACAGTTAATGTACCCCCATGTAATGGTCATGTCAAACAGTCACAAACAGGCACCAATCAAGTTCCATACATAATGTTCTTATCAAGAAACCGCTCTGATACCATTAAATGTAACACCCCGTAGGCCTCCGACGTGTTATCATTAATAATATCAGATTAGCGCTTAAAACATGATTTCAAACCTCAGCGGGAGCACATAATCGCTTTTCTTGATTCATTATGTATGGAATAAACATATCATAAACAGCACACACAAGACATATATATCAAACCCTTGCTGATCCAGTTTCTCATGTCATACATCATAAAGACAGATAACTTGAACATACAGGCAGATAGTCAAATATACAACAATTATACTCAGGAAAAAGTCTCATGTCATAATCTCAAATAGTTCTGTACATGGTCATTGTTGTGCGATTACGCGAATATATACGGCAAGTGCACCGATCGTTTACAAGTAATAAAGTTCAGGTAAGTAGAGTTATCGTCTCCACAGGGATTGGGGTGATTTTCACAGTAGATTTAATTCTAAGTGATTGGAAAATAAAAACAGAAATAAAGAAGAATTGTTGTGTTGTGTTGAAGAGTTGGATTAAAATAGAAATTAAATAAATGCAGTAAAATAGAAATATTACCAGTGGAAGAAACAATTGTGGTCAGGCACAATCCCTTTTGTTTACTACCTCCTTCACTTGATTGGTTTATTATCTTAGGTCACACACAAGATAAATCTTTCCTAAATTCGTAAATCCTAGAGCACAACCAGCGATTTAGCCCTTTAATTCGATTGAGAAACCTAAACCCTTAGTGATTCTGTCAAACTAAGTATTCAAAGAATAAACCCCATGTGTTCTTGTTATGATTATTCAGAAATACATCTTTCCTAAATTAGTTAATCCCTAATTCCTTAGTGAATCAACTCTTTAACCTGAATCGAAAACCCAATTCCTTGGTGAAATCTATCAAATTAAGCATACAAAAACTATAT
>PYAF01003077.1:10426-21318 GCA_007407185.1 Glycine tomentella
GGTTCACCCCAAGCACACACATATAACACAACCAAAACAAGGCCTAGGATCTCATCCTAGCTGTCATACATCCCAGCCATCTGGGTCCATAATCGGATGCTCTCAGCATTAGAGGTATTCCACCTTATCCTGGCTCTCACAGCCATCTGAGACTCATCTCACAGAGTCGAGCCATAACCATGGCATCTCAACTCATACTAGCTCTTACAGCCGTCTCATAGATATCTCACAGAGGTACCATAACATAGTGTCAACCACTGGACACTTTCCATACCAGAGAAGCACCGCCTCATCCTCTAACAAGCATTGCCTGAGCCATCTACTCAGGACTTCCAGAATTCAGATATGGCTAATCTAAGAGGCCCTAGGCTCTCATCCCCTCGGGAAGCCCTCTCTTAGAGATACAACATATCTGTCTACTGCCTGGTCTCTCCAGGACTTTCATAACGCATGCCTGGGCAAGAACATCCATATAGGGCAATCACCTCCACGACTTCCACATACACTGGCCTGGGAAAGAACCTCCTTTACAGGGCAATCACATCCCGGACTTTTCTACATCACTGCCTAAGGAGGAACATCCCTATAGGGCAATCCATCCTTAGGACTGTGGTGGAGAGCAGTGGCACCTCCCAAGGAATCTCAGCTATTCCAGGGAGTCCTCAAACTCAACACAATTATTAACAACAATTATTAAATATACTTTCATTTTTTGTACTAATGTGACTAACAAAATACAATTTCAGATTCAAAAACTAATGTAACAATATCGATCTTGCAATTTGAGGGATAATGATTTAATTTACTCTATCCATATAGATTATATAATTGTGATCTACTAAGGTCAGCCTAATATTAAAGGGCCAAGGTCCCAATTTACAATGTATCATCCCTCTATCCCTGCTACTATGTGAAGGTGTTGATATATTATTTCTTATTTTACTAATTGCATCTATTCAATGATAAGGCTAGTGTTCTACCCATGCAAATTTAACTACTCTTTTTTTTCATATTTAAGAATTCAATAATCAAATTTACCTCTCTTAAAAAAATCAAATTTACCTATGTGGACCATTTTAGTCGATTTGCTTAAACCACTAACCATACATTCTCAGTTTGGTATGAAGACTGAACCACAACTACTTTTCTTTCTTAAAATATATTTGTTTTAGGCTAATGATACAAAATCATTTTATTATCTTAAACACTTCTCTAACATTTCTTCTTATTTTTATATTTTTCTTTTTATCACACCATAAATCCTATCATATCTATATTTTTTTTCTTCATCTCTCTAAGTGTTAAGTAGCATAATGTTTACCTAACATCTTTATTTGTTTTATGGCCTAATTTGAAAAGTCTATGGTATAATTGAAATTGTTTTTAATTCTTAAAAAAGCAGTAATTATTTTTAAAGGCATTTTTTAATTTGAGCAAACAGATTAATTTACTAATGGGCATGATTCATAAATCAAATTTAAAAAATATCATGGTATCACTTACTCTTGTGCAGTCTCGATGCCACTGTGGATGGAGCATTTTCATGCCACAGAAAACAGATTCATGCAAGTAGGTAGATTATTGGAAGTACGATCATGCACTTAGGTGCCTAGATTAGGAGTGGAAAAGTGCCAATAATACTGTGAATCTTAAGAAGAAAGAAAATACAAAAGCAGAGCCAACAATCGTATGTTCTTGTTGGAATTCTCTCACAAGCTTGTTTAAGTCAAGTGCAATAATATTAGAGGGTTTGAATAACCTGGAAAAAATTAAACCACACATTTGTTGCTTATCTTCTCTGTAGGACCCAAGCTGAAGTCATAGAAAATTAAACCGAGAAAACTAAGTGAAGCATTGAAACATAGATACAAATCCAAGAATATTCAACTAGTCGACACCACCAAATCATTGACGAGGCTTGATGCTACACAAAACATTGTGTTAAAGCAAGAGGTTCGGCAAATGGATGTAGAGACTATTTGGATACACTTCTGTTGGATTTTTTTTAGGGAAGAACTAAGTGGAAGTAGAAACCAATACAAGAATGAAGAGGAGTTTGAGTTAAAGACATTGAGAATAACTGAGGATTGGATAAATAGGTCATTTGCTTTTGATGCAGGGCATGTTGACAAACATGCTTATATTAAGGACATGGAAAGGAGAGATCAGTGAAGTAGGTTTGAGGAGGAGCAAGAAGAATTGGCCTTTGAAATTGAAACATCTATATTGCATAGTTTGGTTGCTGATCTTTTTGACCTGGATGGTTAATACTTAATTGAAACAAATGATGCCACTAATCAAAGCTTGCATAACCGAACCTAGTATTTCCAAAAATATGAAAAATTTATGAACCAAGCCTGAATCTGAACTTTGTGATCTGTTTGTTTTGTTTATCATTCTTTATATCTATATATGTAGGTATCAACAATTCCACATACAACATTTCCCACTACCAAAAATGATACCCTCTATCTATGTATTCTCGACAAAATGACCAACCCACTATGCCATCCACACCTTCTAATTTTTCCAAAACTCACACTTCCTCGTCACGTCATAAAAGAAGCTCTGCAGGTCTAAGTTAATTGCTATAGAACCCATCTTTTATTGCCAACCACATCACCCCATATGATCTTTCTGCTTCATATGAAACCACACAAACTTATACACCATAATATAGTTAACCACAAACTATATAGTTACAAAGTATTGTGTGCATACCTTTTATTTAAATAAATAAACTGGTCCTACATAAGATGCCGAAACCAGGATGCAGTCCCAGATACCTAATACTTCTATTAAATTAAACTGGTGGGGGTTTTCTCTAATTAACTAATTTATAATCATTCATGAAAAGAAGAAAATTGGGAGCCCTTTCTCGAAAGAACACGAACGCGTGAAAGCCCATGAACAAAATACTAATCTGATCAAAGGGTCAAGAAACCATCTTTCCAAGTCATTAACTCACAATGACATACTAAATTAATGGTTTAAATGTGGCAAATCTAGCCAAACACTGATATACACGACGACGAGAGGGACACGAAGCTAACCCTATCAACACAATGAGAAATCCAACAACAAAATGCACAATGAGCAAGAAATAATGCAACCCTATCAAGCTAAAAACAAAACCAATGAAATCAAACAACTAAATAGAAAACAAATCACAAATTAAAGAAATAAAAAAATGAAACCCTAGATAAAAAGAACCCATGTGAGAGAGTTTTGTGAAAACAAAACCAACCTTGTATGGACCACCGTGAGAGTTGTCACCACTGTGAGAGGAATGAGCCTGAGGGTTGAGAGGAGTGAGCGAGAGAGAGAGGGTATGGTTAAGAGGAGTGAGCGAGAGAGAGCGTTCGAGAGAGCAGAGGAGTGAGTCAGGATAGAGAGGGTGTGGATTGAGGGTTGAGAGGAGTGAGCGAGAGAGAAGCGCAGAGGAGTGAGCGAGAGGAATTTAGAATTCTTGCATTTTTTTGAAGAATTTAAAATTCCAAGTTGTAGTTTAAAACAAATTTCAGTTTAAAATGCTAAAATTTTAAATTTATTTTAAATGAATATCCAAACAAATTATTTAGGGAAGAAGAATTTTAAATCCTCTAAAAAATTACATTCCTCATTTTAATTTCCTCATCCAAACATACCGTAAATGAATTGGGCTATGATGGACTAGCCCAATAAATCGAGGCAGACTAATCTGAATTCATAACTCTAATCATTAGTATTAACTAATTCGAAGAATCACCAATTCACCACAACATTGACTTCAAGACTCGCTTTACGTTACTTTCATCTCTTTAGACTGGTGTAAAACATTAGTTATGATAATGATTTTTTATAAATAATTACTACATTCAATTCTTTTTAATTATTGGATTTTTTGAATACTTTTGTTTGTATTTATCTGTCATTTTCATAATTAGGTAATGTTAATTTTTCTCAATTATATCCTTATCTCCATTAATTATGATAATAAATGATTGAAAAATTCAAGGGTACATTTATTACATATTGAGCAAAAGGAGTGAATGAATTCTTACGTTGAGAAAGAATCACACGGAGTAAACCAAAGAGATATTCTCTCCCTCCCTAATTTCATTTTTATAAGACACTTTCTTAATTTTTAGATGTACTAATATTTTTTATATATCATTATTTAATTATTCTTTCTAAACATTAATGTGAAATAAATAAGTGGATAGAAAAAAATAAAAAAAATAATTTTGAAATGCTAGTTAAATAATTGATAAATTTAATGTAATAACTATTTTTTTTAAGGAATGTGAATTTTAGTGAAATGTTCTTATAATTATAATTAATGAAGAAGAAAGTACTGAGAGAGTTGTTTCAATGATAAATTTAGATTTAAAGATTGCCATGGAAAGAGAGAGAAATCATCCTTGAACTTCTAATGCGGAAGTTAAATAGAGTGGGAAACGTTGAATGCGGAAGATAAATTAATCGACGCTAGTGGATGTCGTAAATCCAGTAGGAATAGAGAATTAAGGAAATAAAATTTCAAATTCTCTTAAAATCAAAGATTTTAATAACTTTCTTGATTATTTCATTTTAATCTTAAATGTCAATTAATAAGAAACAGAGAGAATAACAAATAAAGAATCCCTTTGAAGATAGAATTTAAATTAATCAATTATAAGAGAGAAAAAAAATATAATTCATACTTATTAAGAATATTAATTAATTTTATTAAATAATTTCATTTTTAATTAAAAAATAAATATTTTTTAAAACTATCATTTATTGGAATTTAATATCAAATATTAAAAAGTTTTTAGCTTTATCAAACAAATAATATTTTCGAAAG
Source organism: Glycine tomentella (assembly GCA_007407185.1). Classification (NCBI taxonomy): domain Eukaryota; kingdom Viridiplantae; phylum Streptophyta; class Magnoliopsida; order Fabales; family Fabaceae; genus Glycine; species Glycine tomentella. The sequence continues at coordinate 15,255 of PYAF01003077.1, forward strand.
AATTTTATTAAATAAGACATAGGTAAATGAAGTTTACTTATTGACATAAGAATTAAAAGAATTTTGTTACTTATAATTATATTTGAGATGAGAGAAAATACTTTTATTTTGATTTAATTTTTTTCTATCTCTTTTTATTTAATTTTATTAATACTGAGGCCGACCCTGGAGTTGTTTAGTGGTGTGATCGCCAAGGCCCATATTCGAAGGGGGACCAAAAAAGATTCAGACTGCTATAGTGTGAGAAGAAAAAAAAATTAATTTATTTTCAGTGATAACTTCATCTTGTTGCCTTTTCTAAAATTTCTTTTGATTCTTAAATTTTATCTTTGTCAAGTATTAAAACTAATAAAATTTTAATTTCTAAAAATAAACATTTATTCACCATGGTCTCATCAAATATTAAGACCGGCCCTATTAAATACTTCGGACATTTATCACTTTTGTTTCTCTTTTTTTTTTGCTCTACTCCATTTTATTTTCAAAATATGGATATCAAAATTCACAACTCGTACAAATTGATTTAAGTTATGGTTGAATAAAATAAGCTAAAAAGTTAGTTAGAAATTAGAATGTTAGTTAGAAGTTGAAAAATTAATTTATAGATAAAAGTTTAAAAATTATTTATTATATTATAAGTGTTGGTAAAATTAATTGTTAAAGTAACTGAAAAACATAAAATGACATATTTAAAAGAATAATAAAAAATTAAATAAATTTCTTAAAAATAAAAATAAAATAAAATATAAAAAGTACATAGTGTTTTAAAAAATATTACTTTAATAACATTTAAAAAAAGCAATAAAAACTATTAAAAAAAACGTTAAAAATTACTTTAAAAAGTATATTTACTAAATAATCAAACATATTTTCAACTAATAAAAAATTAAAAATTAATTAAATATTTTATTAGACACATAGAAAAAGATAATAAATTTGATTTTTTTTTCTGTTAAAAAATACAATTAATAACAATAAAAAAATCATTAAATTAGTGACATGAAACAAATATCGATGATGATGGAGAGCCATGTGCCATGCAGGTTCGTACCCTCCCTCTAGCTCTCAATTAAAAAGTGCAAATACCACCTAGTTAAAGGGGAAAAGGGATCAGAAGAAGAAACCCCAAAAGAGAAAAAAGAAAGTGGGCTAGTGGTGAAAGTGAAAGACAGTGTCCCAGTGCCAGTGGCAACATCCTTATGCATTTATTTTTAGCGTCTTTTTGAACATTATTCCCATTTCCAGTACCACGCAGTTGCCTTTGGTGGCTTCCCAAAGTAATTAGAACTTGTCTTAATGTGTAATTCAGTGAAAAGCAGAAAATCTCTTTCGTGAAAGTAAGAGCCAACTTTCACTTATCTTCTTGTCTTTGACCAATTTTCATAGTACTATTTTCCCCCAATAAAAATTACACATATTTTAACCAAGAAAGCATAATTTAAATTAAGTTATACTACTTATGCGCGCATTCTAACTATATTTAATAATTTTAAATTATTTCATTTAAATTAGTAGTAGTAGTAAAAACATATCTTATTCAGTAGTAGTAGTGGTAGACTTTTGGAAAATTGTGCACCTTAAACTTTTTACTTTTGGAAAATTGTGCACCAATTTATTTTTTTACTTTTTGATGAATTATATTCCTAACTTTTTTTTATGTATTTAGTGAATTTTACCTCAACTTAAGGTAGTTTCTAACTTTTTTTATTAGTTAGAAAAATTTATTTGACTGTTTGATAAATAAGTTTTTTAGTAGTTTTTAATATTTTTTTAAATGTTAATTTTTAATTTTTAGTTTTTTATGTTTTCTTTCACTTTTATTTTCAATATATTTATTTATTTTTCTCATTTTTTGTCATTTACACTTTCCAGCTAATTCAATAACTAATTTTACCCAAATACTTATAATTTAATAAATTAGTTTTTCAACTACCAACTCCCAGCTTTCAATTACCAACATACTTTTCAACTTTAAGCTAATTTTCTAACTTTTAACTAGTTTTTTCGAACATAACTTAAACTCTATTATTATGTTGTTACAATCCAATTTAGTCATCTAGATATTTCTTATGCATTACTAACTTGAATTTAACATATAAATGTTTGTTAGAATTTTTTCCATAAATACTGAACTTAAGTATAAGAAACTTTACAACAACTCACATTATTTTTTGAATAAATGCTTAATTGTTAATTTAACTAAAAATATTTTGAGTTTCAATACAGTTTTAACTTTTAAGTTTGATATTAAGAAAATAAATAGTAGTATTGTTAAAATGGATTTTTCTTTTAATATTTGATCATATTTTCAAATATTAATCTGTCATTAGATTTTTTTTTGAAAAAATTAAATTTAATATACTTTAAATACTATATTTTATATTTATATGAATCTTTTAATTAATTTGTTATATTAATAAGCAGGGTTAAATATACCACAAATTGAATGACTTTGCTTCATGACATCAAGTAGGAGTTTTGGGTAAAAAAAATTATTTTACAAAATTAACATTGTGCTTATAATTATAATAGAGAGAATATTTAGACTTTTTTTTTTTACCAAACCGGGTTAAAAATATACCCAAATGGGATAGTATGAAAATTATTTACATGAATTGTTTCTGTCACGTAGGACATAAGATAGGACATAAGAAATTGTGCCACTTTAAGTGACATTATTTGCTCTCTATTTATCGAGTACCAGGAGTCACCACCCTTAGTGTGTAAACTTGCTATGCTATATTTTACTTTTTATATTGGTTATACGCATAACATAATTGATGTAAAAAAATTCACTCTACAATAATTATACATATAATCGATGTAAAAAGTAGAAAATGGCAAAGCAGGTTTCCCCACTTAGGGTGACACCTTCTACTACAGACAAATGGAGAGCAAAAAATGTCACTCAAAGTGATGTATCCTACCTCTTACGTGGCATAAAATAATCCCTACCATGTAAATAGTTTTCATATTACACATTTTGGGTAAATTATTTTTTAATTCATTTTTTAATCTTGTTTCCATGTTTGCTAGGATATGTCTACAAATACATGAGACATAAAAGAACGAAGGTATGAGAGTGAAAGAGGAGGTAAGAGATTCTATAAAGAAGGCTTTGAAGAAAACTTGAGGGAGAGACATTTGTTAGATGGTATAATTTTGTATTCTATCTCAAGTGAAGATAATGTCTTAGTGGCTAGTTTTCAAGAAGCTGAAGTGAAAAATGCCATTTAGGATTGTTGAAATGTGAAAAGCCCAAGTCTGTATAATTTCATCAAATCTTTTTGGAATACTTTGAAGGGAGATATTATGAGGTTTGTGGAGGAATTCTTTGCTTATGGTACCCTACCAAGAGGATGTAACTCTTCATTTATTGTTTTGATTCCAAAAGTTGAGAATGCACAAGGGTTACAAATGGTATCAAAGCAAGCCTCTTTTCTAGTATGATATGGTTTAAGGATGAACCGGATGGAAGGTGGTGGACATGTAACACCCCGACAAATCACACCAGAAAGAGAGGGATCCAAAGGCTATGTATGAGACTGTACAATTGAGAACGACTTAAAGGAATTAATTGATACTACCTATAACAATAAGATGCATCAACTTTTCGGTAGCCATCACTTAAGAACTCCATAGTTAAGTGTGATTGGCTTTGAGTATTTGTGGGATGGGTGATCCTTTGGAAATTTTTCCAAAAGCATGTGAGTGAGGACAAACCACGTTGAAAAGTATCGTGTTGATTTGTGGGGATAGTCATTAATTCTAAAAGCAACCGAAACAAATTGTTGAGGTCTCAGAAAAGGGTTACCTATGGATGGTTCTGACCAATGAAAGGTTCTAACCAACCAAAAAGTTGAGTGAAGTGTTACTGTGTGAAGTATCATAGTGTGAGATTCATTGAGAAGTCGACAATCAAAGGTGTTACAAATGGTATCAGAGTAAACCTCTCTCCCAGTACGGCGTGGTTCAAGGACGAAGCGGGCGCAAGCTGGTGGGCATGTAACACCCTGACGAATCATACTAGAAAGAAATGGATCTAGATGTTGTTCAGGTATGAGATTGTACAATTGAAGATGACTTAAAGGAATTAATTAGTATTACCTATACAACAAGATGCATATACTTTTTAGTAGCCCATCACTTAAGAATTTCACAATTAAGTGAGCTTGGCTTGGAGTAGTTATGTGATAGATGACCTTCAGGGAAGTTTTTCAGAAAGTGTGTGAGTGAGGATAAAATACGCTGAAAAGTCTTGTGTTGGTTTGTGGGGACAGTCATTGATCCTGAAAGCAGTCGAAGCAGATTGTTAAGGTCTTAGATAGGACTACCTACGGAGGGCTCTGACCAATAAACAAGTTGAGTGAAGTATCATTGTGTGAAGTGATTTTGTTGTTTGATCCTTTTACTGGTTTTTGATAATCATAAAGGCACAACTCCGTTTTATAAATACTCTTATAACCAAACCCTTTTATTAAAGTCTTTTTCAACCAAACAACATTTTTGAAATAGAGCATTGAACTATGAAAATTCATTTTCAAGAATTGCTTGCATTTTCGTTTTGAGTTCATAATAGTTCTTCATTTTGAATTGTCTTATTATGAACTTATATTTTTTATTTTCAAAAAGGACTAAAGTTTGTGAAAACACAATACAATCCTCTTCTTGTGGTATTTTTACACTTCCATTGGCATTAGAGCTTAACTCTCAGGGTTAAGCATACTTGACAGTGTAAGAGAAAGATCGATCCTGAAAGAAGTGATGACTGAAATATGATTGTCACTAATGTTTGGTTCTTGGTTTCTCAATTTGAATGTTTTTGTTTTCTAATTATTGACTAGTTTGGTGGTTGTTCGTGTTCACTAGTTGCTACCATTGTAAGTGGCATTTGCATTCCGTGTTTAATGGTTGCTACCATTGTTAGAGACCCACCCCCACTGTGTTCTACCACATCCCCACCATGGGCAACCAACTTGCACAACTCTTTCAGCAACCAAATCTCAAATGCATATACATATTGCATAAAAAAATTAAATTTTGTGGGTGGGGTGAGATTTGTATTAACAAAAACTAAGGAAAGAAGTGCTTGGAAAGAGAAGGATCTTTCTCGATAAGTCTTCTTGGTGGTTTTTCATGTGAGACAATGGCAATTTTGGAAAGAGAATTTTTTTAATAAGTTAAATTAAATAAATATTTTATAACTAAATATGTTGACAAGTGTCACTAATCAATAATTCAAAAGATCTTTCTATTAAGTTTGTTGTAAAGGATACAAAAAAAAAATTCTGGTAATTTTTAGTCATCAATATTTAAATATTATTAAGTTTGATAACTTTAAACCAATGGAATTAACATTGTGAATCATTTTAAAAAGATAAAACAACTAAAATTAACTTGTTAAAAAAACGATCAAATAAAAAAATAAGATAAAAAATTAAAATAATCATTTAGTTAAATTTAGAATACGTGGGAAGTAATATTCAAACATTCGATGGATGTTTGATTCGATTTCTCTTAAATAATCAATTATTTTCATTAATATCATGAAAATTAAAAAAATACAATTATCTTTATAAATTTGTGTACCACACATGCTGCATCCTGCATGAGTATCCGTTGTCCTATCCTGTCATGCTCCTCTAGTTTTAAGAAAATAAAAAGGAAAAGGGAAAAAAGGAAAAAAGAAAAAAGAAAGTAAGAGTTTCGAACTTTGATGTGATTCTAATTCTACATTCCAAAGAGGAACGTGGTCTAATAGACACGACAAGCTGTCTATTGCGTGAGGGACCCTTTTCTATCGCCGTTTTAACGGGCAAATCACAAATGCCACTCTATTATCTTTTTCTTGGTCTTGGATCCTCACTATGACTAGTTCAAGTTTCTTCTTTTATGATTATGCAATAATTGACTTCATTTCCCTTATATATAAAAAAACAAATCACGTGATTTGTATTCTGGTACGTTCAATTATAAGGACACTTTGTACTTCCGCCATAGAAAATTCACTATTAGTTATTGGAATAATCAAAATGTAGCATACACATTATGCATTATATGAATG
>PYAF01003077.1:21418-35428 GCA_007407185.1 Glycine tomentella
CTATGACTAGTTCAAGTTTCTTCTTTTATGATTATGCAATAATTGACTTCATTTCCCTTATATATAAAAAAACAAATCACGTGATTTGTATTCTGGTACGTTCAATTATAAGGACACTTTGTACTTCCGCCATAGAAAATTCACTATTAGTTATTGGAATAATCAAAATGTAGCATACACATTATGCATTATATGAATGGCATATTTTTATCATGTCCCCCCCCAAGTTTGACGCATTACCTATAATTGAAATGCTTGATCGACATACCTATTTGCATTAAGAAGTACATAAATTTGTCTTGTAGTTGAAATCATTGACTTGTAGTATTTTTTTAGTGTGTATTAATGAATAATGATATCTACAATTGACAAATGAAGATTAATATCTTCAAAAAATTTTAACAGCATATTTGTTAATGAATGATTCTTATACTGTCGCACATTTAAGATTTTCTAGTCACAACATTGAATGAATAAATCCTTATGATATTTTTAGAAAGGGATAAAATACATTTTAAGTTTTAACATATTAAGTATCTTTACTATTTATTAGTCCTGAGAATATTTATTATCAAGAATAAAGCATGAGAATATTATTTTTTGGATATGTTATAAATTAAAAAAGATGTTTAGTTAACTATTAAAAATAGTTAGAAATATTTTTTATATGTTCAGGAATAATTAAAACACGTGTTTATTTGACAGTTCCCCCTAGGAATATATATAATAATTACTGAGATATTCTTATTATTAAAGTTTGTTAAAAAACATACAAATATGTCAAAAAGTAAGTAGAAATGTACGTAATAACGGGTACAAATGTAACAACTCATAGGAAAGTTACAAAAAACATCACACGAAACTCCCAAAAAATATCACTATAACAATATAACCCATCATGTTCCCATGATTATATTTACTCATGATTATAATTTACCCAATAAACGTATAAGAAGAAAGCATTAAGAGGATAATAAGATAATGGATAGTAAGACTAATAGATGTGTATTTTTACTCACCAAAGTGATTAATGCCTCATGAAAATAAATATTTTATATTCCGTCCGCCAAAATTAAATATTACTAAAAGGTGAAATTATGACTAATCGAAAAATATAACATTTCTAGGGTTAATTGTGTTATTACATTGGAATAATTAATAAATGTGGGATTTTTTTTCTCTCATGAGACAAATACTCCTTTATTTTAATTTTTTAATTAGTGCAACGTGGCGCAGTTTATCATACTTAAATTTAAATTTATGAGTTTAAAAGTAGTTAGTCGCAAGAGTAGTCAAGTAAACTTTATCAATAATATATACAGAGGATTGAAACTTAGGTCAATTAGAGGAGGGCTTTATCTGTAAAAAAGAAGAGGGTTTTATCTAATCACCATATCCCCGATTCAATGGCCAGTTTTACAACTTTATTTACTTGAATAAGAAAAATTAAAGAATTAAATATATTTTTATTATGTTAAATATGAATTTATTTACTTTTAGTAATTTATATTTTTGTTATTTTTAATTTTTACAATGTTAACATTTTTTTTTAAATGATCTTCATGATATATGATGTGATATGGTTAGATGATGCATTATGCATATAGATCATGCCATTGTAAAGTGGTGATAAAGATTAATTTAAAAAATTATTCATGAGAAAAAAACTAATATTTTTGTTAAAAATATTAAAACTAAATAATACCATATTCAACCTAATAACATATTTAACCTAATGTTAAATTTATGATCTTTTACAAAATTATTAGATTGTGTCATCATTAAAAGCTCTGCTTGGATGTAAGCTTCTCTATAAGCACTTCTAAAAAGAAAGTAAGAAGAAAAAAATGAAATGAATTTCTCCATAAGCTAAAATAAGTTTTCCACTAATTCATTTGTAAATGTCATCTCATCTTTTAGAGAAGGTATATTGGTGAGCTTCTAAAAATTAACTAATGAATAGTTTAGTTTTACTTATGAAAAAATTTATTTCATTTTTTTTTCTTATTTTTTTTAGAAGTGTTTCTAAATAAACTTACTAAAAAATGTTGAAAAGGGATTCACTGATTCTTTAAAACTTAAAAGCTTACAACAAACGTATTACGTACTGCATCTCACTCCACAAAATTCTGAGTTCTGTATGAATGGATAACATATAATTGAGTTTGATTACTTTGAACAACAAAATAATTAACGCTCTTTTAAAATGATGAAATTCTTATCAAATGTGAAGTGATTAAATTGACATTATTGATGATGAGAACCTTACATGGTACCTTACATGGTACAAGGCACTTCTTTTATCGTGATTAAGTGTGAGCTGGAATGATGCATAATAAATGTTCTAACAGTCGTTTATTGACTTGAATAGAAAATATCAACTACTCTTGCTATAACGTATATACAAGTGTATCCATAAGTGTAACTAATTAATCAATAGAGTTCGTTTTAGCTGAATTTTATAATTATCGTTCTTTTGGAAGCACAGTTTAATTTAAGTAATTTATTCCATTATAGGTGGGTGATTATTCCTCTAGTACTTATTCTTATGTTCGTTTTTTTTTAAAAAAGTACTTATTATTATGCTATCCTTTCTGTTGCTTTAAACTCCGTTTAAATAATAATGTGCTATCTTACTATATATAAATTCACCCTTATAAGTGTCAGATCAAAATATTTCAAGCAATTTTTATGGTGAATGAGATGACAACCCTCCAATTATCTCCAGAACAGAGCCACAGGATATAATCATATATAATATAAAGGAGAATAAAAATTTCGAGGTATGGAACCACAAAAGAAGACTAAATATTGAATTTTGAATGTCCATTATTTGTCTATGTATTTTTTTATTAAAAGAAATTATTAACTAAAAGGCATGTTCAATTTTTTTCATAATTATATATGTTTTGGTTATATAAATGAGAATGGATGAAGTTATTCCAAGAGTATTTCTAAAAGACTTACTTTCCGTTTTCATTATTCATTTTTTTATATTATAAATCTAATGGTACTACTAATATGTAGCTAATTTCAACCATCAGATTTCAAAAAAATGAATGATGAGAACGAGAAATAAGTCTTGGAATTTGTTACGGACCCAATATATGGGCCTAAGATAACCAGTTACAATGAGGTCCATTAATGACACATTAGTTCAGAATCTCAATAATAACAGAAGAAATCTCAACAATATCGGAAGAGATATCAACAATAACAGAGGAGATCCCAATATCAGTAATTAACCGCCATCAAAGAAGATCTCAACAAACGGATATCCTAATCCCAATAATCAGGGATTCTAATCTAAACTGAGGTGTGACAGCAATTAACCTAGAGGTAACACCCTTATAAATAAGAGGTACGCTCACAGGTATATTCATTCTCTCTCAACTCCAATATTACTGTCACTATGCATACACCTCACCCCAATCGGCTAAATGCCACCTTCGTGTCAAGTGCATAGTGATATGCTAACCAGAGATATTTCTTCCATAAATACCTTAGAGAGAGTCTTGATCCAATATTAATCTACTAGCTACATAGCTAGACACTGTTGTTCATAAAAGTTGAACAATTGTTGCCCCCTAGCTCGGATGTCTAGGCTTCTAGGTAGCCGGGGATGTATTAACAGATGGAATCCCTTCTCAACTTTGACGGGTTATGACTTTCGCATGTCGTTCTTCCCAATTGGTCTTAATTTACATAACCATCCTTACTAGGAATGATTGATCCCAGTCTTTTGTAAATTCCGGGTTACCTCCTGAGTAGGAATGATCGATCCTGGTCTTTCATAAATACCGGGTTGTTTATTTATTTCTACCCTTATTGTTCATATCCGAGAGCTATGCCTATGTTGGTCCTTCCCAGATTCGGACAGTCATCCGGGTTTTGAATATCTTCTATTTTGAATGAAGAATATCTTTTTCGAAGTGGCTTTTCATAGTTGTGTTGTTGCTATCTGTAGCACGCTATAGGTATTCTCACGCATTTAATGCTATGTCGTTTCATCATGCGCACTAATGATGAAATTTTGAATTGATTTATCTTTTTCTGTCCTCGGACGTGATGTTTCATACTCATCTGGCGTCACCTTTCTCTGCTTTTTCTGAGTCTTTATTTCTCCTATTTCCAACGTCTCATCCCCTAATCTTTTAGAAAATCTTCGTAGAAATAAGTATCCCACACATGTCATGTCATTCGGGGAATGACCACGTATAGATAATGTGTATTGATAAATCAATGGTGAAAAGTTGTGGCATGGGATTCCAAGAGATGTTTTAAATTTTATCAATAACCACCAATGTTCACTGCACCTATAAATAGGGAACCTCCGCCATTTCTTCTTTATAGTGTTCGTTCGATAAAGCCCTTTCTCCTAAATTTTCTTTAGGTTTAAGTGGCTTTGTAGAACAACACGTAATGAGGGAGGTTATTTCTGTAGGTGACTTTTTGGAGAAAAATATCCATGTATGGGCTTCTGACACATCGCCTTCCTCCTCTGGGAATTGGACAAATTTTCGTGAATCAGGTGAAGGCATTTCTCTTCCTCCTCAACAGGTGAAGATGAAAGAAATCATTTTTCCAACCTCTTTTCCAACAAAGATAAAGCATATCTACCCGGAAGGCATTAAAGCCTTCTTTTGTGTGCGCCGTATGATTGGTGTTGCACCATCATTTACTGATTTCTTTATATCTGGCTTTGAATGTGAGGGAAGAGATTCTGCAAAAGCTATTAACCCTAATGAGAGAGATAAAAGTGCAGAAGCTCGTCCTAAATATCTTTGTCAGAACCTATGAAGATCGTCTCACCAAAGTTATTTAGAGATCTTCGTACCCATCTAGTTGACGACCAAGCTCAAACTCAGGGCAACTTGAGTGTTGAAGGGTTGTGATGTCGATTTTATTTGTCCTTTTTTATTTTGGGGCCTGAGCCCCTTTTAAATTTGTATTGAATATTGCCGGGTTAATTCCCGATTTTACTTGTATCAACATCATACTTCAATCAATGTTTTTCTTCTTATTTTCTTCGTGCCTTCAACCCTTTTTAGAGTTCTGATTACACGTGTGAATCCATACTACCACAGATTCTATCAATTGATTTGGCCAAAATCAAAAATATTTTTGGCCGGCTGCATAAATATACATCTGGTTTCAACGACCAGGCATTTTATTTCGCAAACATTTATTTGCAACTTGTTCCGGGTTATCATCCCTGAACTTTATCCTGACAAGATTAATAGACTACATGTAGACTTTTAATATTTTAACCAAATATCCCAACATTTGAATCTGATCAGCGTTCGCATAGCGTATTTTTCTTTTGCCAAAATAATAAATTTGATGCATCTTGAACATGTCATATCCGCGCGCTATTTCATAATAGAGACCGAAGTCACATAATTTGATAGATGATTTGCGAAGTCCCAATAGACATACTTTCATTTATTTATAAACTCATAAAACTACTCATGATCCTAAATTATGATTGCCGAATTACAAACTTGCCATAAAACAGCTCATGATCCCAATGAAAGAGAAACATGATTTTTGAATCATGCACTTGTCATAAAGCGGCTCATGATCTCAATAAAAGAGAAGCAACATGATTTCTGAATTACAACTTACGGATCCCAATCAAAGGAAAACAACTCACTATTTTGCCGAAATCACGACTTATTAATCCTAACAGGAAAAGTAGCAATTTGTGATAAATTTTGAAACCAGATCTAACTGTAATACATCTTTAGTTTATCCGCGTTCCATGTTCGTCTAATTGACTTCCCTGCAAGGGTTTCCAACCTATAGGCTCCCGTATCGAATTTCTCTATAATCCGGTAAGGTCCTCCAATATCAGCTCGTCGGAGTACTAAATCACCTTTGATCACCTTTGTCAAAGGTCTGGGGCTTCATTTTTTTATTATACTTGGCTGCCATAAGTTGTTTTGTTGCTAGATTGTGGCAATGCGCTATGACCCGAACTTCGTCCGCCGAGTCTAATTCTACAGTTATAGCTTCATTGTTTCTTTCTTCTGCTTCCTGAAGAACACTCTTTCTCCTCCAAGATATTTTGCCAATCTCCACCGGAATCATTGCCTCACAACCATATGTCAGTCTAAACGGGGTTTCTTTGGTGGACGTCTGAATTATGGTTCTATATCCCCATAAGACATAATATAGTTGTTCAACCCAACTGGTATTGGCCTCTTGCATTCGTTTCCTTAAGTAGTCCACGATCACTTTATTTGCAGCTTCGGCTTGCCCGTTAGACTGCGGGTGTTCTATTGAAGCAAAATGGTGTTTGATTTGGAAGCCGACCATCATTTCTTGAAACCTTTTGTCTATAAACTGAGTCCCGTTCTCTGTCACAATTTCGCCCGGGATGCCAAACCTGGAAATAATGTTTCCTTCAAAAAATCTTTATACTTGGGCTAATGTTATGGTGGAAACAGGTTCCGCTTCTATCCATTTAGTGAAATAATCCACTGCCACTATCAGCCATTTCAGATGTCCTTCCGCTGCTTTAAAAGGTCCCAACAAGTTCATTCCCCACTTAAAAAAGGGCCATGGAGTCGAGATAGATTTTAATTTAGTAGGCGGTGACCATATTATCTTGGCATGCTTCTGACAACTTTCACATTTTTTAACATGACTCACAGAGTCAGCTTCCATTGTTGGCCAATAGTAACCGACTCGAAGGGCTTTCCTTGCTAATGCTTTGGCTCCCATGTGTTGGCCATTTATCCCTTCATGTATCTCGGTCAACACATATTCTAATTTGTCCGGGTTCAGACAAACCAGCATCGGGGTATGTAACCCTTTGCGGTATAAATCATCCCCCACAATCGTATACATAACCGCATCACGTACCAATTTCATTGCTTCCATAGCATCATCTGGCAGGATTCCTCTTTCTAGGTAATCTATAATCTTCAGGTGTTGAGATTATCATTACACAACTCGGCTTAGAGACTTCTTGCTAAATGATAGTCCTATGATTTCCCGGAGTCTTGGTGCTTGCCAATTTTGACAAGATATCGGCTCTGGAATTTTCCCCTTTGGGAATATGACTGATAATAACTTCATCAAATTCGACCATGATTTCTTTGAATTTATTCAAATATTTCGCCAGTAGTGGCCCTTTCACCTGATACCGCCCTTCAATCTGGTTGTGACAAGCTGGGAATCAGTAAATACCTTTAACTTCTTTTCTCCTTGTGCTTTTGCCTACGACAACCCGGCTATCAGTGCTTCACACTCAGCTTGTTTGTTTGATGTTGGGAAGTTTAACTGAAGGGAGTGCTCAACAGCTGTTCCTTCAGGGTTCTCGATTATGATCCCGGCTCCACTTCCTTTGATATTTGATAATCCGTCAATGTATACTTTCCAAACATTGTCATCTCCCGTTCCTTTGTCACGCGGGGTTAACTCCATAACAAAATTGGCTAGCGCTTGAGTTTGATAGCGTGCCAGACTTTGTATTTCAAGTCAAATTTCGACAATTGTATTGCCCAATTGATCATCCTTTAGCCAGATCTGGTTTATGTATCACTTGCTGGATTGGCTATTTAGTTCTGACAACAATTGTGTGGCCTTGAAAGTAGGGGTGAAGCCTCTTTGCTATTACTAATAACGCAAAGGCTATCTTCTCTAGTTTCTGATATCTTAACTCGAAATTTCAAAGGGCCCTACTCACAAAATAAACTGGCAACTGGGCATTGTTTGTTTCCCTCACCAATACTGCACTAACTGCTTCATCTCCCACAGATAAGTATAATACCAACACTTCCCCAGGTTCTGGTTTAGATAGTATCGATGGAGAAGCCAAACATTTCTTTATTTCCTTGAATGCAGCTTCGTAATCCGGGTTCCATTCCACTGTAGCCTCCTTTTTTAGTAGCTTGAAGAAAGGAAGTGCTTTCTCTGCAGATTTCGGGAGAAATCGTGTTAGAACAGCTAGTCTTCCCGTTAATTGCTGAAACACTGAATGCACACTTGAGCGGGTTCAATCGAATGTTGTATTCCCTTAGTTTAGCGAATATCTCTTCTAGGTCTTACATGTGATCAGCCGGGTTAGCTGTCTTGATGATCATGTCGTCAATGTATACTTCAATATTTCAGTCGAGTTGCTGCTCGAACACTCTATTCATCATTCTTTGGTATGTGGCCCCCACATTTTTCAACCCAAAAGGCATAACATTATAGAAATAATTTACTTTTTCGCCAATAAAGGTTGTTTTATCCTTATCTTCGGGGTACATGGATATCTGATTATATCCAGAATAAGCATCCATAAAGGACAATAATCGGAAGCCAGATGAATTATCCACTAGCTAATCAATGTTGGGCATTGGGCAGGAGTCTTTGGGGCACATTTTATTTAAATCAGTGTAATCCGTGCATACCTTCCACTTGCCACTAGGCTTCTTGACCATCACCACATTGGACAACCACGTAGTATATTGGATCTCACGTATGAATCCAACATCCAATAATTCTTTAATATGATCCTCCAGCGCTTATTTTCTTTCAGGGCCAAGCTTCCTCTTCTTTTGTTCCATGGGCTTAGACCCAGGATATATCGCCAACTTGTGGCAACAGAACTTGGGGTCTATTCCAGGTATCTATGAAGCCTTCCATGCAAACACATCTTGATTCTTTTTAAGGCATTCTATCAATTTAGCTTTTATGGCCAGGTTGATTGCCTTACCTATCTTAGTTATTTGCCATGGTTGATCTCCTATTTTTAAGTCTTCCAACTCTTCCGCTGGCTCTGTTCTTAGCTCCTCGGCTTCTTTCCTCATGTCGAGTTCTACCATATTGACTGGCTTTCCCGACTTGCGTTCTTCATCCTTCCTTCCGATTCGGTCTCCTTGTCAAATCCAAGGTGGTGAAGATGAACCACCTTCACTATCTTTGATCATGTTACGATAACACTGCCAGGATTTTTTCTGGTCTCCACAGATCGTAACTACTTTATGTTCGTTCCCCACCATTTTAACCTTCTGATGCTTAGTAGAGATCAGCATATCCCACTTATGGATAGTTGACTTCCCTAATATAACATTATACGGCGAAGGGAAGTCGGCCACCAGAAACGTAACTTGTTCTGATTTAAAAGCCTCTTTGGTGTCGAGTCATCCTAAGGTCAATCGAACCTTTGGGGTTAGTGTTTTCCCTATTGAATCCTATTAACATCGTTTTGCACGGTTTCAACTCTTCTTCATCAAGATTCATCTTCTTAAATGCGCTCCACAGAATTATATCTGTGGAGCTTCCATTATCTACGAACACCCTTCTAATCCGACAATTAACCAAGGTCCCAATAATTACCAGGCCATCTTCATGCCCCGGCACCACATCCATCATATCCTCCTTCGTGAAATAAAGTAGATGGGGTTCTGCTTTCTTGGTTTTCCTTTGAACTTAGGTTGCTCTCTTACTGAGAGAACTTCCCTCAAATACTTCTTTCTTTGGTTGGCGGTGTCTCCTCTTCCTCCCAAAGCTCTCGATATGACATTACATTCAAAATCAGGCTCTAGAAATTCATCCCCATCATCATTTTCCTTCTTCCTTTTATCTCCTTTAACTCTCCTGGGTACCTGGGCTTCATTCTGATCTCCATCTCTGCATTTATTTTTATGACCTTGGGTCTTTATCACATATTGTCTAAGTCTACCCTCTTTGACAAACTTCCCAATGGCCTCTCTCAAATCCCAGCATTGGTCAGTAGTATGTCCTAGTCCATTATGGAATTCACAGAACTGGGATTGATCTATCCTGGCCTTGTTGTATACTGGGCGTGGTCGTTCTACTTTTCTCATTTCAGTTGAAGCTACTTCATGCTAAACTTGTGATAAGGATGTGTTTAAAGAGGTGTACTTTTCATATTTGGCCTCGTACTTTCTCGACCTTAACTTGGTATCCACTTTCCTTCCTTGGTGATAACCCCCTTGCTACTCCCTGCTCCTCGGAGGTGGACTTCTTCTTCTGGGACTTCTGGTTTCCCTTTCTTTGCCCGTGGCATTAACGATCTCCATTTGTTCCAACTCGAGGTACTTTTTCGACCTGGCCCTGAACTCCATCATGGATTTTACCGGATCTTTATATATGGATTTAGCTAGTCGGGATGACCCATCCAACCCGGGCGTAATGAGGTGCACATGCACTTTTTCTTCCAACCCCTACACCTGCAAGGCAGCTTCTTTAAAACGGTCCAGGTAACTCTGGAGCGTCTCACCAGATTTTTTTTCTTATCTTCCCAAGTGCGAATTCAGACTTGGGTTGTTTCTTGCTGGTGGCAAAATTCAGCAGAAACTTATGTCTGAAGTCTTCAAAATTCTGGACTGATCGCGATGGCAAGGTATGAAACCATGTTTGCGCTGCCCCAGATAGAGTTGTTGCAAACACCCGAGAAATGATTGGCTCATCAATCCCCCTCACACACATTTGCATGTCGAATTCATCAATATGTGTTTGTGGATCATGGCTTCCATCATATTTCAGCAAGAAGGCTCCATCAAAATCTTCCAAGTATGGAACATTGACAATCTCGTCAGAAAAAGGACTGTTATTGTTCTGCCCCTTGCTATATTTCCTCCTATAAACTCCCCCGTCCATTCTTGGTCGAGGTCGAGCCTGTCTGATCGGGTTCGCTGCATTTTGATCTTCCTCTGCATTTAGGTGCTGGATCTCGACTGCAGGCTCTTTAGCGTCGGGAATCATGACCCGGATTGGAGCTACGCGGGCCGAATATCTACCATCGACATAGGTCAGGTTTGTGTCTCGCGGTCGGGTTGGACCTCCAGCATTCATTCAAGATGAGCCCCCAACCTCCATTTGACTGACCGATCCTTCTAAATCAGCTTGGGCCACATTTGTGTGACCTATTTGATCTATATGTCGATTTGCTGGTAGAGCTTGGGCTTGACCAGCTTTTGGAATCACATTTATGGAATTATCCTGTCTTTGCTGTCCTCGATTTGCAATTTGATCTGGGGTCTCCACGCTCCTGAAACACTGCTCTATAAGCTGCATACATTGTTCCTCTTCCCGCCTTAATGCAGCACTTTGTTCTTCCATCTGGAGTTCTAGATTCCTGATGTCCTCTTGCCTCTGCAAAGCACGCCTCTTTTCCATCTCCTTTATCCAGGCCAGAATCGAATTGAGAGTGTTGGTCATGATACGCTCATTCGGCTCTGGGATACGAGATATCAACACAACTGGGTTTTGAGTGAGTGGGGATGGAGCAGGCGTGGAGGCTGTATCTGAAACGTCCTCGCTTACATGTACATCGTTATAATCCTCTGACTGGAGTCAATGACGGATCCAGAAAAATAATCAAGGGGGGGCAACTAGTGCAGATCTAGGAAAATTTATTTATGTCCAAACATTTAGTGGTGGGGGTTCGGGAATAGCTTTCCCGAAATTTTTTTGCAAAGAAAATTTAAAGGAACAAACAATTATAAACCATAATCTAAAGAAACAAACAAATAGTCATACCAAATTACTGTTCTGGATTGAATAGAATAATGAAAGAAGCTTATTGTAGCTTCTGATGAGATTTCAAAAGACCATGATGACAACATGAGAGTTAGTTTAGATATAAATATTGAGTTTGAGATCTTTGAATAAGACCTATTACAATATAGACTAAAATATTTCTACAAAATGCATATGGTTAAACTGTACTTTTTATTTCAATGAAGAACAAAGACTTTAATCTCCTTATAAACAAGCACTAATGCATGAATTACAAATGAAAATAATTAACAAGCACTAAAATAATTAACAAGTACTACAAACAAGTGTTAAGGATATATTAAAATTTATTGGAAAAATTTAAGGGGGGGCACTGCCCCCCCAATTGATAAGCAGGATCCGCCCATGGCTGGAGTATTGTCGCGTTCTGGTCCTGAAGGGGCGATGGGTTCGCCTCCTCCAGAACATGATTGAACGGTAAATCCTCCCTTACACCCGCCTTGGGACGTGGGTGTGCAGTCTGATTATTGCTTCTTGTGTTCACCATTGTGGATGTGGGGTTTGAAATTTAATGTTTTCCACAGACGGCACCAATTGTTCAATTTTTATGAACAACAGTGTCTAACTATGTAGCTAGTAGATTAATATTGGATCAAGACTCTCTCTAAGGTATTTATGGAAGAAATATCTCTTGTTAGCATATCACTATGCACTTGACACGAAGGTGGCGTTTAGCCGATTGGGGTGAGGTGTGTGCACAGTGACAGTAATATTGGAGTTGAGAGAGAATGAATATACCTGTGAGCATACATCTTATTTATAAGGGTGTTACCTCAAGGTTAATTGCTGCCACACCTCAGTTTAGATTAGAATCCCTGATTATTGGGATTAGGATATCCGTTTGTTGAGATCTCCTTTGATGGCGATTAATTACTGATATTGGGATCTCCTCTGTTATTGTTGATATCTCTTCTGATATTGTTGAGATTTCTTCTGTTATTATTGATATTCTGAACTAATGAGTCCTTAATGGACCTCATTGTAACGGGTCAACTTAGGCCCATATATTGGGTCCGTAACAGAATTATTCTTTAAGTAATTTAATCCATCTTATATATATATATCATATCAAAATAGTCTTTTATTGCGATGTTGTTAGAATCAAGGACTTTGGATAATATCTTATATCTTAAAATCTCATAAAAACATTAATTTTAATGGATCAATAGATTTTATTGAGTATTATAGGAATATTATCATCCAACATAGGTTTGGAATTGGAATCCTTATCTTATGCCTTGTTCTTATCATATTTTAAAGCATCCAATATTGCTTTACTTTCTGATACTTATTTTATTAAAAGAACTAACCAACGCCCAATGCACTGCAATTGAACAAATGTTCAAAATTTTGTGAAAACCAATATCCCATATGCCAAGACCATTTGAATGTCCAAAATGGAGATAAATAACTTACAGATAAATAACTCACACAAAGTTTTCTATCTAAGTTATTTATCGTCTAATGATCATATAGTGCACGTGTGTACACATCATGAGGTTGATTTTGCTTGAAAAGTTTTGTACCTTTTCATTCCCTCATCTTTTCAAATTATTCTTATAATTTGAATTTCAAGTGTGAACCAAAGTGAGACGGAAAATGAGAATATTCTTTGCAAATCCATTTTTGTACAAGTAATGGAGACAACAATATTTGCTACTCAGAAAAAGGAAAATATTGTTGTCCCCTTTCTCTCTCCACCCCAAGTTGCCACATAGCATCTTTTTTAGCTGTCGAATAACGAGAAATTTTGTTAAGTCTCTGATCCCACAATTGATACTTTTTCTAAATCCTATAAAAGGAGAATCAGGCACATCACACAATTCTTGCAATAAGAAATATTCAAGTGTTGTGAAAGTGTTGCTTTGATACAAGTCTCTGGACAATCAAACACAAGTGCTAAAAGTGTTATCCTTTGCTTATAAAAGTTTCTTGTAATTTATTCTTAATGTATATTCTTTCTCTGAAAGTTAATTTGAAATTGTATTTCATTCAAACTATTGTTTGAAAAGCTAAGAGTGGTTTAATGATCAAATAATAGTTGGTGTTTATCAATCTCAAGGGAAGATTAAGGGTGTGTTATAAGTGGCATAGAGAATACTTGTGTAAGTCATAAGTGATAGTGAACGATACTCACTTTGTAATCAAGTGTTTAGACTCTCTCTAGCTATAAAGCTTTAGCTTGTGTAACGCCCCAATTTTCTAATCAGGGTCATTACCAAACATACACCACAATCACGCATATAATCAATCAGAGTTTTAAGCAATTCGGAAGCAAATACTAAAAGTGACATCATCCAATGTCATTTGTATAGCACTGTACACTAGCATATGGTGAATATACATCAAAAGTTCCACTGTATAATTCAAAACTATACCAGATCCCCTCAGGGTACATCAAAATACATAACCAAAACGAAATACAAAACATCGGAGCTACAAGCTCATATCCTCTAGCCTAAGGTGTCC
>PYAF01003077.1:35528-56440 GCA_007407185.1 Glycine tomentella
TGCTGGTCATTTCCTCAGTTGGGTCTAAGGTGTTTAGATGAGCTATGGAGAAGATACGAAGCTCAAGGAATCAACAATGGCTTCCCTCTCTTTCTTTCCTCTTTTCTCTCTCTCTTCTTCAGCCTGAAATGGCCTTTATAAAAGCATTTCCGTCGTTCCCACGCGGCTCGCGCCAGTTTCCCACGCTACTCGCGCCACAACACTGCCAATCCACACTACTGGCGTGAACATCCACGCTACTCGCGTGGAGCTCCAGAGGAAAACATGGTTTTCTAGAGCACTTCCCACGCTACTCGCGCCGTTCCCACGCTACTCGCGCGGGATGGCAGACAGCATTGGTATATTTATGCATATGGCGCGGGTCGTGCCGCACTCCACGTGGGTCGCGCCGCAGGCCAGAACAGCCTATTTCAACTCTATTTCAAGCATTTAAACCTCCTTCCAAGGGATTCCAAGGCCTAATTATATTTCCTCCATCCCAAGCTTAATCCTAAGCTTAACACGTGCTTAATCATATGTTTAAAAATTCAAGGTATTACAGCTTGTTTTTTCTTGAGTTCATTTTAACACATGCTGGACGCACGTGTTCTTGGTGAAATCTGTTTTTAGAAAAAAAATTTTAACTTCTTTGGACGAATTCTAGCTAAAACCTTGTTTTACAAAACTTGGCTAAAAATTGTCTTGGACGATCTTTTGATCCATCTATATTCTAAGTGCCTTGCCTTATATGCTTTCGGAAAAATTTTATCTTTGAGAAAAAGTTTAAAGTTTTCACTCACACTATTCAACCTCCCCTTCTATTGTCTTCAATTTACATCACATGTTTTCTTATCATTAATTTTGTTTTTGAAATGATATCAAATTAGTATTTTTTATGGTAAAGGTGTTAAATTAGTATGCCTAATCTTGTACGTTTTTAAAATATCTTCTTAAGTTATTTTAATATTTTGTAAAATATTATTAGTGTTTCAAAATGATTATTGAATATGCTAAATCTTGAGGTGTGACTTGTTGGATTCAGGGGGAGCTACTTAAAGAATGCAAAGGAATTGTGATTCAAGCTTTGGTTTTGAGCTTTCAACATGCAATGGATGACTTGGAGATTAATTAGTGTGAAATGTGTAAGAGAAAAGCAATTCTGGTGATCCAAGTGCATTGCATTCATATCATTCTATAATTCAATTAATTGGGTTCATAAAAATCACAAGGCTTTAGTAATTTGACTAGGTTTTAATTTGATTCAAAGGTTTTTGGAAAAATACCATTCCTGCTGGATTAATCGATTATGTACTTCACTTAATCGATTATGTTGTTCTTTGTCAATTCTGGAAAAGCTTTCAAGAACAATGTAATCGATTACCTATCAGAATAATTGATTATTTGACCTTTGTTTTTATATAAACTGCCTTGTTGAACACTTTAATCGATTATCAAAGGGTAGTAATCGATTACATAGCCATATATGATTTTAAGTCATGTTGGAATAATCGATTACCAAAGTATTGTAAACGATTACACAGGCTTAATTGGAAAAGCCATATTCCTGCTTTAATCGATTACCAAATTTCGTAATCAATTACAATGTAAATGCTTACAAGACTTGCTGGTTTAATCGATTACCATATATCGTAATCGATTACATAGTTCATTCAGCTTTTAAACACTCCTGCTTTAATCGATTACCAAAGTTTGTAATCGATTACATAGTGCATTTTGATATTTTGGAGTTTCCTGTCTTAATTGATTACAAGACGAAATAATCGATTATTTTACTCGTTGCTCATGCCCAGAAACTATGTTGAACACTTTAATCGATTACAAGGTTGATTTAATCGATTACATGAGCGTTTTAATTGATTATTAGGCACGTTTAATCAATTACAAGCAGTTACAAAAGTTTGTTATAATAGAACTAAGGCTCAGCTGCTTTTCTAACTTAGTGGAACATTACCCATACGTATTTTCTGAGTTTAAATAGTCTTGTGAGAATTCTTAAGTGTTTTCGAAGTGTTTAATTGGTTCTTGCTCCTTTGTGCCTTGATCATGGGTGTTTAACTCATTCTTGGAGCTTAAAACTTTTTCAAGATTAAGGAAAACTATGCTAATTGATTTTCATTCATTCAACCTGATCTGGTAACATCTTTATGCATTGCATCATTGGATCATCAGGTTGTTTCTCTCCTTAATCTGGTTGTAATTTTTGTTTTGTATTTTCTTTGTGATTTGGCTATTGTAATAGGGCTCTTGCTTGAAACTAGAGAAGCGGTTCTCTAGGTGGAAGAACTGAGTAGTGTTCTTAGGTTCTTGTCTCTTAGAATCTAATAGGGTTTTAGATTTCTATTCTTTATCTAGGGTTGATAAAGGGAGACATTGTAATTGATTGTAAGAAGTGAAAATTATAATAGTGGAACTCTAACCTAGTGTTGGTTGGAAGAAAAACTGGATGTAGCTTGTAGTGTTGAACTGAACCAGTATAAATCTGTTTGTGTTTTGTTTCTCTATCCCTTAACTCAGTATATTCATTGTGTTCTTGATTATTTGCTTGACCAACAAAGTCAGTTTTGATCCATTGAATTCCTTGGTGCTGCTACTTGATTGAATAAGGCTTCTTGGTTTTGAAAAGTGATAAAGATCCTAGGAACTTTGATTTTGATTTAAGAAATTTTAATTTACCAAGGTTTAACCAATTCATCCCCCTCTTAGTTAAGTGTGAGATATTCATATTCTTTACATGACTTTTTGAAACTATTATACTAGGGTGTGATTCTTAAAAAGTTTGTCTAACATGATAAATGACTAACATAATTGAGATATGAGATCTGTCTATCATAGGGGACCTCCTCATCTGTCCCACGATTAATGGCTAAAATAATTAGGGACTATCATAAGGACATTGCACTAGAATACGATTAAAAAAAGAAATTGAAGAGTGATGACATTGTTCACCGAGTCTACCATTTTCGTCGTCAGCATCTCTGATCACTGACACCACCATCTCCATTCATCGACACCACCATCTTCATCAACGTCATCTCCATTCAGCGGTACCATTATCTTCACTCAGATACACCACCATCTCCTTTCACCAACATTACCATCTCCTCCACTACCATCTCTCTTTTCATTTTTTTTTAATTTTAGATCCAAGCTTCTTGACGGCGATGAGACTTTTGTTTCTGATGTCCCTTCTCTGAATAAACAAAACCATATCCAAAGCACCCAATAAACAGATTGAAACCACATCTACGCAAATGAAACCAAATCAAAACTAGATTTGCATATACAAAATCAGATCGAAAGAAGATTTGCACATAAAAAATCAAACCAAAACCAAATCTGCACATACAAAATCATATCTTGAAAAGATAAATATCACATGAAGGGGGGGTTGAATTGTGATTTTAGAAAATTTTAAAGTCTTTTTGTTGATTTGAGGGGGAGCTACTTGGAGATTACTTAAAAAATGTAGCAATGTGAAGACTTGGAAGCAGTTTTGGCTTTTAACATGTTTGAAGGCTTGAAGATGAAGTTTGTGATTAAATGTAAAAGGAATGAAAGCATTCTGATGATCCAAGCCCTTACATGCATATCATTTATATTCATTTAAGCATTACAATATAAAAGCTTTAAGTATTTGATTTGAAACTTAAAAGGAAGCTAAGTATTTTGGAAAAATAGCATAAAGCTGGTTTAATCGATTAATGCACTTAGAGAATCGATTATATTGTTATTCAAGCTTTCTGGAAAATTATTAAGAACAATTTAATCGATTACATCATCGGATTAATCGATTATTTCAAACTCAGTGTACATATGATTTGTCTAAGTGTTTGGTTTAATTGATTACCATTGAACCGTAATCGATTACATACCTATTTAGAAAAAGTGCTCACTCTGCTTTAATCGATTACCATTCATTGTAATCGATTATTTAGTTCATTACACATTTTGCACTCACTCTGCATTAATCGATTACGATTGGTTGTAATCGATTATATTACTTAAACATGACTTTTGCTTAGTCTGGATTAATCGATTACCAATAATTGTAATCGATTACTCAGTACAATATGTTTCTACAAGTCCTCTGGAGTAATCGATTACACGTCGGATTAATCGATTATTTGACCTGTTAACTGAAATCAAGAACTTACCAAGAACGTTTTAATCGATTACAGGAGCCTGTGGAGCGCTTTTAATCGATTAATTCAATTACGAATTTCAGTATAAATAGAACCCTTGCCTTATGTGATGAAAAATAGAGAGAATTAAGTACAAATATTATATTTTCGAATTCTGAGCATTGAAAAAGCTTTCTAAGGATTCACAAAGGCATTCTTTTGGGTTGATAGGGTCTTGCTTCCATTGATTCATCTATGGGTCACTAAGGATCTAGTGAAGCAAGGCAATCTTTCACAAAGGCTAAGGAAAACTGATTCTGCATAATTGTTTCTGCATTCATCCTGAGATTTTCATTATTATGCATTTCATTCTTGGATTATCAGGTGAATTCTTTCCTTAATCTTTGTGGGTGTAAAGTTTTTCTGTTGTAACTTTGATTTGGTTGATTCTATTGTAAGTGAGTTTTCTTGCAAGAGGAGATAGTGTTTCTTCAAGGACAACTGAGTAGTGTTCTCAGTGTGGGTGTGGCTTCTAAGGGTGTAATAAGGTTTTAGATCTCTGAACCTTATCTGGGGTTGATAAGGAGAAGCTTGTAATTGCTTGAAAGAATATTATTTGCAATAGTGGAACTCTACTCTAGTGTTGAGTAGAAGAAAACTGGATGTAGCCTCATAGTGTTTGAGGTGAACCAGTATAAACCTTGTGTGTTTATTCTTATTCTACATGTTTGATTAGTTTCTTAGTGAATTCTGTTTTACATTTTATTTCTTGAAGCATTACAAGTCTTGTATTGATATTGGATAAAAGTTCTTAGTTGTATTTGTGATAAAGATCCTAAAGGGCAAAAACTCTAATTTTGATAAATTGATTTTGATTACTCAAAAAGTTTTAAATTACCAAGACTAACCAATTCACCCCCCTCTTGGTTAAGTGTGAAGTGTTCCCATATTTTACACTTTTCACAATCAAACAAAGTTTTCGTTTGAAAGAGAAACTATGTAAAAGAAAATAATTTTTTTTGAAAAACACAGACAGACAACAAAAACATTTTTGCAACATAGTAGATACTTTCCAAGTCTAAAAACAAATTCAAACCCTAGGTTAGATAATGCAGAAGGAAAGAAAATAAAGGTCAGATGAAGAAAGTTATACTGGTTCATCTCTACCATTGAGACTAAGTTCAGTTCTTGACAAACTACTAAGTTCCACTAACTTCTCACAAGTTACAAAAATTATGTCACTGTTACTTCTGGCTCTACAAATCAAGCTCTACCCCAAGCTTGATCAATATCCAATATTCTTTGTCCTATTAAGTCATTGTTGGCTCTAAACAAATCAAAGGAGATTTACTTTTTGTGTTTGCACAATGACTAAATCTATGATTGTCTTAAAGACGGATATACTGTAACACCCCGTGTGCACCCGGTGTATTAACATTATTATTAATCAGAATAGCGCTTAATCACTTTAATTAAAAACTTTTGCGGAAGCATAAATCGAAAACCATATTTCTTGATTACATTATGTATGGAACATAAAAACATCTCATCACAAGACAACACAAGCCCCTGCTGATCCAGGATCACATCAATCATAACCATAGGCAGATAAACACAAATATCTCAACAGATATAACAGGAGGAAACATCATTACATAACATAAACTGGTCTTGTACAACGCATCATCTGACACTCGAAGTGTCTATACAAAAGAATAGGCATACATCGCCTTGATATCAAAGATCCTTCCTCACACGAGGGCATACATAGCATATACAAGCATAACATGTGTGCACACACACACACATCTTCCCTCTGCAGGGGCACAAAATCATCAAAAACAACACTGAGCCACCCGACTCTCACAGCTACCACACGGCTGAGCAATCACTGTCTCCACTGGGGCCTCCCGCCCTGAGACTGCTCCTCTCTGCCAGAAGAGTCACCTGAAATAACATAAGCCCCACACAGGGTGAGATAAACATCTCAGTAAGCTCAGGGTCCTTGGAGGCATCTCCTCCACCCTGGCTCACTCTCCATGACACACGTCATCAAGGCATCACAAACATACTGGCCACCCGGCCCGGCCTCCTGGCCCTCATAACAATACAAGCAAGTCATCTTACTCTATGTACGGCGTATCATCATCAACGCCTAACCTTAGTGTGAGACCGGAACTCACACCCGTGCCATCCCATCAGGAGCTACCCCTTACGCATGGATGCACGTATATGGTACCTCCAAGAATAGCAGGAATCGCCATCTACTATTCCCTTGGTCTAGGGGATCATCATCACCCCGGGATCATCATCACCCAATGAGCTAACCATACTAGGAGGAATAGTCATCTCCTAGGGAGGTCCATATCTATCTAACTGGCCAGAAGATCTAACAACAGGTATCATACATTTCTCAAGCATAAATGCAAGCATACATATCATTATGAGGATGCAACAACCATCAATGAATGCATCATGAATGCAACCATCACTCCCTCGGAGTGTGTTGGAACACCGCAAGTGGGAAACATACCCAAGGGACCAAGAACTTACCTGGCAAAGCCGAGCTCTGCGGTTCTTTCCCTGCTCTGTGGCACCCGCCACCGACACCCTCGGTGTCACGCCCTAATAAGGCATACAATCACATATCAAACACTATTCTATCCGTACAAAGCATATATCTCTAGCAAAACATATGGAAAAACATAAATTGCTGCATAAAATTCTGTAGATTTTACACCCACTTTGAAAAATCACAACTCCTTGTGGAAAGCTCCTAAAATCACGAAAATTTAGAGACATCAAGATATATCTCTTATCTTTTAAAAAAAACTGGTTTCATCAAAAACCATGAACCACAGCCTCTGCAGCAAACCAAAAACCAGAACTGTCACGCACTAAAAATAGTGCTGACAGCAGCAGACCACTCAACCAGCCATCTTTCGAGGCCAACCCACACCAGGTCACTTGTCCAATTGATCTGATATTTTACAGGCGTGAAGTTCACATACCCATATTTCTATAGCCACTGAAAACACTCGATTTGGATCATCCTAGACAGAGTTATGATTTTTGCAAAATGGCCCTCTGCAGCAGAAAAATCTGCTAAAAACAGAGTATAACAGCCTGTTATAACTCTGCACCACAATTTCTATAAGTCTCCAAAAATATCACGAAAATTCCAGAGCAAACCCAACTCTCTTAGCTTTCAAATGGCACTAGTTTCATACCATTTGGACACCGATAGCTCCTGCTATGGACAAAAAACCAGAACTGCCCAAATAGGTGTTCTTGGTTGTCATGAACAAGCATGCATGATTTATGCATAGAACACCATATCAGCTTAAAATCAACTTCTACCCACTCCAAATCATACTTCAGAACTGCCTCACCCTCTAAAACTCAACATATATCAATCTCACTCCAAACCCTAACCCTAACCTCAAGAATCAAGGAGAAATAGGAGGAGATTTCAAACCTTAGAGTTCAATACACCACAATGGAGGGTAGACCAGCACTCTACGGCTTCCAATCACGGTTCCGCAGCGCCGAACGAAAATGGGCAGATTCAAAACCCACTCTTTTCTTTAAATCACCAACACCCAAAGCTCAAAAACAACAAAGAACAAAGAAGAGGGCTTTCTTTCTTGCTTGTTTTGTGATTTCAACCACTAATCACGTGAAAATGACAAGAAGAGAGCTTGGGAGTGGAGAGAAAATCAGAGGAGAAGCAAAGAGAAGGAGAAATAGGCACAAAGCATGTTCGGTCCCTTTTTAACAAGAAACAGGGGTGCGTCCAGCAATTACTAACTACACCCGTACCTCCGACAAAGACCAAACTGCCCTTTCGTAACTCCATTTAATTACGTAAATATCACCCAAATTACCTTAATTAAATTTAGTGATATTACATATACAATCAACACTTAGTCTTTTCTCTCAATATGATCAAATTATTTTGAGAGCTTTTTAAACTTTAAAATAATATACAAAAATATTTTTACAGAAAGAATGAGTGAATGTTTGCGCGAAAGGGTTGTGTCCTTGTTATTCAAAGCTTATGGTATTTATAGACTTTATCTTCAAGTGTCTGTTGTCTCACAATGAGTAGAATTCTTCACTTGCTCTTTGTTTGATAGAAGTGATTATTGGAGAATTTAATGCTTACATTAAATGCACGTTCTTTCTTCATGCAAATAACCCACTCTTATTGGCTTTCATGTTGATCACTTCAGTAGAAAGCCACTTCACTTTCGTTAGAGCATGTATGCACAATAGAACGTGTCTTTTGATGGAGTTTAGAACTTTAAGATCTTGAGCTTCATTTATTCTTCATAGGATTCAAAAAACACTAGGAGAACGTCTCTACAAAACAAATCTTAAACACAAAGTATTAAATGAAGTCTTAAATGTTAACTCTTAAATGTTGTATCAGATCACGACTTAAGCCTTCCATCGTCTGTTCCTTCAGACGCAGATTCATGAAACACAATTTGATCAACATAAGACACAACTTTTATCATTTGTATTTATTTGCATCTGATCAAAACAATTACAGATTCTGATTCACCTTAAGGCACACATGTCTTTTAACTTAACATATCTGATGTCAAGTTGAAAATAAGAGGAAAGAACTTCAAGGTTCTCTGGTGCTATACAACTCCACGGTGGTGACATTGATGGGGTGGTGGTGGATTTCAATACACATGATTGGAAGAGGAGGAAATATGGGACTTTTTTTTGGAAAAAATGTATTGTGCATTGATCTACGATAGACAAAGCTTGAGATATAAGAAGGTCCCCCATGGTAGACAGATCCTGAGATATGTACTGCTAACATGTTTATTGTTATGATGATAAAATGAGCAATTTTTATTATGATCCTGCTACTACTTATCTTGTAAAAGAGACAAAACCATTGTTCCTAATCTTGACTTGCAAACACCCAAAAGACTCTCCAATTTTCATGTTGAAATGAGGTGCTTAGTGAATAATCGCCTATGTTAGTTGGCAGAATCCTTATTATCTCACATTTATAAATGTTAGAACTTCTTTGATAGTAAATATTTTCTTTCTATCCTAAAATACTATTACTTCTCCTGGTCTTTAATATAAGATACCATTTAAAAAGAATTGATGATTCTTTTTATAAGATATTTTATAATTTTTATAAAATGTCTAGGGTATTAGAATGGGATTCCAAAATTAACCTCCCTCACACCCTTTTTAGTGCCTTCCTTGCGCAAAAGAGATCCTAATGCTGCCGCATTCTTAGATTTCGTGAGTTCCTCATGTCATCACATACTCGCACTCATTCCCGTAAACAAAGGTAAAAAATATTCCCTCAATTAATCAATTTTGTTGATATACATACATAGGGTTTGTTTGGATATTCGGTGGCTGACCTTCAAACGATGTATCGAGAATGGATCAAAAAATGTCTTTTGTTTTTTTATTGGATGCGTCTCGAAATATACACCACCACAAATTAGATGAAAATTCAATCATGTATGCAATACATCATATGACCACAATTTTTTAAATAATTATTATCAATGTTTTTTTTTTCTTTCTTTTAAACTATACAATTTCTTTATTTTATTTCCACTCTATTTCTCTTTTATATTTTGTTAGACTAGACAATATAATATTTTCACTATATTTTTTTATTGATTTATCTTTTCTTCATTTCTTTCGTGCCTATTTCCACTCTCTTTGTTTCCTTTCTCGTTATCAAACAATATGTATAAAGAAAAACAGCATTAGAGTCATTATATAAGAAAATATGAGTCATTGCGTGCAAAACTATTGAATAGTAGTAAGAATTAGTTAACGATCATAACGTGACTTGAAAATAACCAAAGGGAGAAAGTACATATGAGTTAATAATAGATAGATTCATTACTCTTTCAGAATTCTGAAGCTGTGACTCTGCTCTGCTATCTCCTCTGTTCTTCATCTCCTCTCCAATAGTTTCCGACTCCATTAATGGCAGCATCGCCACTTGGAACAACGCAATAAATGCCTTTGTCAGTTTCCATGGTACGGCCTTTTCAACTACCTAACCTACCTTGATCCACGTTCACCGTTGAAGCCTCAAATTCTGCACAACCAATGACTCAGCTTACTTTCACTTCCCAAGGTTCTATTCTCTGTTTCCTCTGTTTTTCTCTCTCACCACCTACATTAAACCATCCTTCCATATAATGGGTTGTTCTTTGTTTTTCCAAACAGGTGCTCCGTGGTTTAAAGTTACAGTTTTTACTCCATGAACCTCCTTGAACACTGCCCAAGTTCCTTTTTTTTTATTTTTTTTATTTCCTTCTTTGTGTTCTTCAATTGTGTGTTGTGTATGACATGCCTGAGGAGATGATGCAGTGTTTTAACCTGTTGACAAGCTTTTAAAAATTGGTTGGTAACCGCGATTTCCCCGCAACGTCAAAGTTTTTGGGTCTCTTCCTCTCTATAATTATGGCTGCATCGACTGCATTTGTTCACAATTTCTTGCGATTCTGGCCTTAAAGTTTTTAGGGTCTGTGACACTACAATTGTGACTGCATCGGCTATATTTGTCTACAATTTCCTGTGATATCAAGAACTGTGACGAAATTGCGACAACCACTGCAATTTAAAACCTTGTTGAACAAAAAATTCTTCTGGGTGGTCTAGTTTTGACAGCTCTGAAGTTTGAAGGATCTGTTTTGAGTCTTTTGACATATTCATCAAATTTGGTGCGTGATGTTCCAAGCTGGTTCAATGAGACATTTCTGTTACCTTTATCTTGTGGTTCTTTCATGGTTTTTATTCATCCCCAACACTCATGAATTACAAGCAGCTCAGACTCAAGCCTTGTTCCAGTTAAGAGATTATCTAGAGTACCCTTCTTCTCTTCAAATTTGGGAAAATTACAATTGGGACCTATGCAGCATTTCTCCCTCTGCAAACCTGAGCATTAAATGTGAAGATGATGAGGTAACTGAGCTCAAAATTATGGGAGAAAAGTCTGAGAAGCCGCCACGGTTTAATGGATTTGCAGATCCTAATCAGACACTATCCATGAATTTCTCTATTGATTCCTTTTTCACCACTTTGACAAGGTTGACCAGCTTAAGGGTTCTTAGCTTGGTGTCCTTGGGGATTTGGGGGCCACTTCCTGATAAGATTCACCGTTTCTCTTCTCTTCAAGTTTTGGACTTGAGCTCCAATTTCATATTTGGAGCCATCCCACAAAAATTATCCACAATGGTAAAGGTTCATGCACTGACCCTTGATGACAATTATTTTAACACCACTATGCCTGATTGGTTTGATTCCTTGTCTAATCTAAATATCTTGAGTGTGAAGAGCAATGGCTTAAAGGGTTCATTCCCCTCCTCACTATGCAAAATTAAGACACTTGAAGTGATTTCCTTGTCCCACAATGAGCTGTCTGGGGAATTACCTGATCTGGGTTCTCTCACTGGCCTACATGTTCTGGATTTAAGAGAAAACCATTTAGAATCTGAACTACCATTGTTGCCTAAATCAGTGGTCACAGTTTTGCTTAGCAATAACTCATTCTCAGGAGATATACCTAAGGAGTTTGGTGAATTAGATCAGCTTCAACATCTAGATCTGTCTTCAAATCACCTCAGTAAGACACCCCCATCTACCTTGTTTTCTTCGCCCAAAATAAGTTATTTGAATCTGGCAAGCAATGTGCTAAGTGGGACCCTCCTAGACAAACTTAGCTGTGGGGAAAAACTTGGGTTTGTGGACATTTCTAGTAACAAGTTAAGTGGTGGACTTCCTTCTTGCTTGGCCAATACTACTGATGGTAGAGTTGTCAGATATGCTGGAAACTGTTTATCTCTGGATTCTCAGAACCAACATAGAGGGTCTTATTGTAGAGAATCTAGCTCTGGATGGAAGAACTTAAAAAAATGGAAAGTAGCTGCAGCAATGGCCATCATTGTTGGACTTGTTCTTGTGGTTTTGGTGTCTGGAGTCTTCTTATGGAAAAAATATCATTCCAGAAAGAAAACTGGGCAGGAAGTGTTGCTAAAAATTGTTCATGATAACTCCACAACTGGGGTTTCATCTGAGATCCTTGCAAATGCCAGTAAGTACATTGTAGGCCTTAGTGGTGTGTATTTAATTCTTCAGATTTTAATTGGGTATGCAATTTTCTAACATAGTAATAATGTCTTGATTCCTATTGTTTTCAGGATTTATTTCTCAAGCAGTGAAGCTAGGGACACAAACGACTTCAACCTGTCGACAGTTTTCGATAGAGGAATTGATGGAAGCCACAAAAAACTTTGACTTGTCAACTTATATTGGTCAAGGCTCCATAGGGAAGGTACCATTCAACCACTCAAAATGTTGTTTGAAACTTTCGATAGTGTTATTTTTTTTTTCCTTCTTATTTTAAGGGAGGATATATTACTGAGGTGGGTGCTACTTTTCGACCAAGTTATCTTAAGGAAACAAAATTGAATAGATTTTAGTTTTCAAATATTAATTGTAACTTTGTAAGTAAATTATTCTTCAGAATAAAGGGTTTCTTTTTGTCATTGTTAAATACTAAGTTAACTGAAAATAAGTACAGAGGGCAGAATTAGGAAACTGGCTGTAAACCTTCTGAAAATGCCAAAAGTACTTGAGTTTCTGGAATGTTGCAATTTCTAAAATCCTTGTCAAGATTTCACTATTCATATCCACATACAGAAAGTAATTGTTTTGGGGCCTTTACTCTTTTTCTTTTTATCGGCAATTGTTAAAATATTGGTTTTGTTAGCGGAGGGAATTTTACTCCTTAATAAAAAGTCAAGTGATTTGAAATATATATATGTAGACATAGGAAAACTTTGTCAAACTAATTTTTATGCTCACTGCAAATGCCTCTTTTAAGTCTTATGTCATATTACAGCTGTTCAAAGGTAAACTAGAGAATGGATCCTACGTGGCGATACGATCTTTGGCTCTGTCAAAGAAATGCTCAATTCAAAATCTTAGAGCTAAATTGGATTTACTCTCAAAGCTTCAACATCCAAATTTGGTTAGTCTTTTGGGCCATTGTATTGATGGTGGTGGACAAGATGATCCCAATTCCCACAAGCTTCATCTTGTATATGAGTATGTGCCAAATGGGAATTATCGTACACATCTCTCAGGTTAGCGTGGCATAATATAATAGTATGCATATTATTTATAGTGCATAGATTCCCTACTTATCTATTTGGCTTCAATATATAAAGAAGACCGCAATTGGGATGTGTCTGCATAAATAACTAGTTTAAATTTGTGGATCTAGTTGCTATTGAAGAAGGAAAGGTGTCTCCACTTAACATGGAGAAATTTTCCTCTTCATTTAGAAACAGATTGCATTCAAGTTTGCTGCTGAACAATAATCATACATTAATTTGATAATTAGAAACTAGTATGACACTATGACTTGATATTTTTATAAGCAAAAACAATTTATTAGAATAGTGAGCACAAAGGGTATCAAACCCATTAACATGAACTACAACATTCACATAGCAAAAGAGCTACCGAAATATAATGTCATACACCAAAACCACCCGCCAAAGATGATGCCAAAGGATGATGATTTAACACTTCTTTTTGTTTCTAGGCTTGACTTGATGTACACTCCTCCTTAGGAATGTAAAGTGCTGCTGCATTCATAACATAACTTTCTTATGATTGATTGTATCATTTCCATCCTTCATATCCCTTATGTTTTTATTACTATAATCAGTATTGTTATAACTTGCAGCAATTATTTTTGGACATCATATCCTTCTTGAAGGCTTTAATCCACTAATCTCCCTTCATTCAAACATGCAGAATTTTCTGTAGATAAGGCACTTAAGTGGTCTGATAGATTGGCAATTTTAATTGGAATTGCAAAGGCAGTGCATTTCTTACATACTGGTGTTATACCTGGCTGTTTTAGTAACCAACTAAAGACAAAGAATGTCTTACTTGATGAACACCGCATTCCAAAACTGAGTGACTATGGTATGTCCATCATCACAGAAGAAATTGAAAAATTTGAGGTATGTTAATGGCAATCCAATGTTGCAGTTTTACCATGATCTAATATAATTGATCCTCAAGTGACTCTGTAGCTTATTTGTGTTGTACAGGCAAAGGGTGAGAAAACAAAACCATGGTATGCTACCAAAGCTCATTTTACTTTAGTAGAACAACTTGCAATTGGAGTATGAACTATCTTGTTAGGATTATGTTTTATAAAATTTCAATTACAAAATTTCCACTATTTCCACTCTACCTATTGCCAAGTTTTAAATGGCAGTCCACAAATTGCAAATGTGGCCACAATATTAAAGTTTTGGAGGTCTCCGCAATCACACTGTGATCGTAATTGCGACTGCACCAACTGTATTTGTCTACAAGTTTTTGCAATATTAAGGTTTTGAAAGTTTTTGCAACTTTAATTGTAATTTAAAACCTTGCTTCCAACTTAAACCCCAGTTCTCTATTGCACTCTTTATTACCATTATTTTATTTATATACTCATTACCATCACTACACACCCACGAGTTATTTTGCAATATTAAGGGTTTGAAAGTTTTTGCAACTTTAATTGTAATTTAAAACCTTGCTTCCAACTTAAACCCCAGTTCTCTATTGCACTCTTTATTACCATTATTTTATTTAGATACTCATTACCTTACACACCCACGAGTTATGACTGCTGTTATTTTAGCATAACCAACATAATCATGCTTAATTTCCTCTGATATGAGGATTTGTTTACATATTAGGATTCTGTATTTGCCACTACACGTCCCAATTTTACTTTAGTCGTCACTTTTTTGTTTTATTATTTCACAATCCATTATCATGGGTCCTTCTTTTATACTTCAATTATTTTGTGTATAACAAAAAAATTGTTCATTTTTCTCTTGTAGCCCAAGGACCAAAGCGGACGATGATGTTTATAATTTTGGATTCATATTGTTTGAATCACTTGTTGGACCCATAGCATGCGACAAAGGTGAAACATTTTTTCTAAATGAAAAGGTTAGTAATTTTTTTCTAAGATTTTGCTTTCGGATGAACAAAACTACTGTTTTACTGAATATATTCAACGTCATGATGATTTTTCAGTGTAATTTTTTTTTCATTCTTATTCATTTTCATTGTGCTAATTCCGAAAATTTAAAAATTATTATGTATATGTATTGTCATTATATAGTGATTACTTAATCAATAAGTCATTAGTTCTAGTGGTATTGGACTTGGTTTCTTTAAGTAAGGTTTCTGGATGAAAAACTCGTAGTTGAAGAGAGAATCCTACTAAAAGTAGTCAAACAACTTTTTGGATGGAGATTAATTATCAACAAAATCAATAAAATACTTCGTACCAATAACATGATTACTAAAAAATTACCAATTCTCTAAATCTCTACATGTGGCATATAAGGCCGTTAATTTGAGAGTTTTTTCCACATAGAAAGTTTTTTTTTTTTTTTAATTAGAAATGTGTTTTCAAAATATTACAATAATTATGTATTTTTTTTTATATAAAACTAAAATATCAAAACAAAGTTGTTTTTAGTACTTTTCTTAAAAGTTAAATAGTAACTTCTTAAAATAACCGTCACAAAATCGATCACTTGATTTTTAAGCTTATTTAAACAAGCAAGTTGATAAAAAAATTTAAGTTATGAAATCGAAATCCTTTTGGGTCAAATATATAAAAAGCTCTAGGATACTTCCATTTTCTATTGGTATGAAATGTTCATTTCCTTTGTGACTTAGGCTTAATATATGTTACTTTTTATATACATGAAATTTTTTTATTTTAGTCTTTAATTTTGGTTTTTATATATTTTAAAAGTGTGAAAAATAATCTTTATTGTAATGCGATATGCATTAGAAACATGTTACATCATCATTTCAAGATGATTATCAATGTTACCTGTTTAAATGTATGTGACATTATCACTAAATAATGATAGATATTGTTTGATGAAAGTTATAAGGATCAAAATGAAAGATTTTTTATATTTTGAAAAACAGATAAAGTATATATTTGTTGGTACTATACAACTATGTACACATTTAAACCTTTTACTTATTATAAATGGATAATTTTTGAATTTAAGACCTTATGTGATGATTGGTGAACCACACAGGCATCCTTTGGCAGTCAAGATGGTCGAAGAAAGATTGTGGATCCTATAGTGTTGACCAATTGCTCTCAAGAGTCATTATCAATTGCAATCTCAATAACAACTAAATGCATATCTCCAGAATCTTCATTTCGTCCCTCTTTTGAGGATGTCCTATGGAACTTACAGTATGCAGCTCAAGTCCAAGCCACAACAGATGCCGACAACAAATCAGATTAATTCTACATAACATGTAGTGTTGGAGGCTCACTACTAGAAATATACCTTTTTACGACGCACAAAAGACGACGACCGTCTTAAGAAATCAAGGATCTATATATAAGTACAAGCAAAATTAAAATATAAAGGTATAGTTGTAAAAATGTTCACTCCATTTTTTATTTTTTTATTTTGTTTACTAGAGTTTTGATAGGAAATAGTCAGAATTCACAGGCTTCTTAAGAAGAAGAGTGAATTAGGCCAATGAAGCAAATCATGAACTTGACTAACTACTGATAGGATGAATATGCTCCTTGAAGATATTTGGTAGAAATTGTAACCATGGATTATGGAAAGGTCAAATTCAAAGAGTTGCAGGGGTAAAAGATTTCTAGTGGATGTATTATACATGATGCATAGTACATCGCGTTAAGTTGTAAATTTGATTGTATGCTCTTTTATGAAAATAATTTAATTCTCAACAAATTTGACGAAACAAAATAATATTGTTTGATATTTCAAATACGCTTAATTTCCTCTTGCCACTTATTTCCAGCATTTTTAATTGTTTTCGAACAGGTTTCTGTCAAAATACAGTATTTTATAAGGTAAAAAAATACTATTCAACATCTTTCTTATTTTTCTTCTCACGCTTTTTAATTGATGTTCATATGAATTCCGTAGTAACCTACACGATATTCAGAATTGATTTAAGGAGTTTGTTTAATCTTTAATGTGACCTATACTTACTTTTGGTTTTGATTCCTATCCTATAAAAGTTTAAATTTTAGATATTTTAGTCTTACAAGTACACACCTTTGTCGTTATAGTTATATTCGTTTTAGTTTTGGTCTTTACAATTTTATTTGGTTTAGGTTTTGATCTCTTCACTATATACACACACACATATATATACACTTATTTGACAATTTTGTTTTTAATTTAGGAA
This sequence comes from Glycine tomentella, assembly GCA_007407185.1. Lineage (NCBI taxonomy): Eukaryota > Viridiplantae > Streptophyta > Magnoliopsida > Fabales > Fabaceae > Glycine > Glycine tomentella. Next base: position 52,949 of record PYAF01003077.1, read on the forward strand.
AGTCAACTATAACAATAATGTTGATTTGACCCTAGTTTCTTTTTTTTTTTTTTTAAATTGTGGAAGTTGATAATTAATCACACATTGTAGACTTTATTTTTTTTTACATTGTGGAGTTTATTTTTTTATTTTTTTTTAAAGTTGGAAGTGACAATGAAAACGTGAAACTCGTTTATATCATTATTTCTATGTTAGTACAAAATACCAGTTCTTTTCCATTCAAATTTATTGTTCTAAAACTTAGGTATCTTTAAATAAAATTTTCATAAGTGCTCATAAGAAAAGAAAAATAAAAATAAATGAAATATAAGGTAAAATAACTTATCCATAAAGTACAAACTAATATTTGTAGAAGATACTATAGTATCAAAGATGTTTTATAAAATAACTTATCTATAAATTAGCTTTAATTTTTGGAAAATTTCATTTCATTTTTTAATAGTATTTATAGTTTTTTTCTCTCTCTAAACAAGTCAATAGCAATATATAAAAGACTTAATTGTAGATTTTACCATCCATTTTTTAATAATTTTGTGAATTTTACCATCCAACTTTTCTGACATGTCGTCACCAAAAAATGTTAAGGAAAAACAAAATAACATCATTTGGTTACAAATATAATGATAAAAAATGTGCAAAAATTTAAAAAATTTGGGTGGTAAAATTCCCAAAATGATGAAAATTGAATGATAAAAAAAAGTTAGGTAGCAAAATTCACAAAATGATGAAAATGATGGTAAAATTCGCGAAAAGAAAAGTTGGATGGTAAAATTTGTGAAATTATGAAAGTTGAGTGGTAAAATTTGTAAATAAGCCCAGGAAAGAATACAAAGTCGCTTGCCTGTAGAGACTCATATCTTTTGTTTTCTTGTGCTGGAAATTTCTAAACACTGCCTGGGGCACATAAGGTAGCAGAGTTAATGCACTCAATGTCGTCAATACACAAAATTGGTACCACTTCACTGTTGTTGTGACATTATGTTTTTTGTAATGTTTAATTAAGTGGTTTTAATTAGATTGCAAAATTAATTTAATTTAATTTAAGTGTTTATAATTAGTCAAATAATTATGAGGCGATGATTTGTGATGTTTGTATATATGATTATGATTATGTATGCAAAAACCTTATTTTAGGTGTGAATAGTAAGTTTTAGAGTGGTGGTGAGTTTAGGAAGTGAAGGGTGTGATTAGAAGGAATAGCAAGTGTAACGACCCGTATGCATCCGGTTCATTAACATTGTATTATGGTTGTTAAGCGTAGCAATTATCACAAATAATGAAAATGGAAGCATATAAACAAAATGACGTCATCAAACGTCATTAACATCATCAACTGTACATTATATATAGTGAATTCTTATAATATACAATGTTTATACAAAATTGTACGTAACCCCTCAGGGTACAAAGCATCAGGCATAATCAAAATAGATGAGCCAACAAGCTCTCAAGAATCTATGCCTAAGGTTCATGCAGAACCTATCCCTGCACGGGCTTCTTGCCCTGGGATCCACCATCAGCTCCCTGAGCATCACCTGCAAAATATATAATCCCCAACAGGGGTGAGATAACAATCTCAGTAAACTCAGGGTGCTTGGAGGTCTTTCCTCCCCATGGTTCACTTCCATGGCATATAGTATCAAAATTGGCATCACACACAATCCCGCCATCACGGCTCCCATAAAACATATCACATGTATATCATAACACAGGTTTAACAATATAATAGATACACACATATCACATAGTCTGAGAGAGATCATCCACCCAGTGGTATAATCCTCCAGGACTTCATCCAATGCCTAAGGAAGATCATCTGAACAAGTACATTCCCTTAGGGTTTAATCCAATGCCTAAGGAAGATCATCTGAACAGGTACATACCTATGGCAATTCCGAGGGAAGATCATCTGTGACAGGTACATTTCCAACGGAAATCCATAGTACTCTATTCTACTGGCAAGAGAAAATTCATCAATCAACAACACAACATTACAGTGTATATCATATACATGTTCTCAATAAAACAGTAACACACAATTTCAATACACATGACATACAATGACCATCACCCCCTTGGGGTATGGTGGAACACAAGCAAGGAAAACACTTCCAAGAACAAAGAACTTACCTGCTCTCAGAGCTATACCGGCTCTCCCGGCTTCGTGGTCACAACCACCAGCAAGATCACTATCACGCCCTACACAAGGCATAAAACAATCAATCAATAACGGTCCTTAGCCGTTAGAATGAAAAGAAACGTTATTCTTTTCATTAAAACCCTCTCTATTCTCTATCTTAGGGTTATCAAAGCTAACTGCCTTATAGGTGATTCACAGACCCTTAATAGGATCTATCTTGGTCCAACCAAGACCTTAGAGTCCCCTTAGACTCTGCATAAGTTCAATTCAATGTTCTAACCAGACCATATTCCAACAATTATCCAACTTGACTAAAATAGTTATTTCAACACATTTTCACCGTTTATTTAGCCTCCTGAACAACTTTTGTAAAGGCACTTAGTGTAACACCCCAAAATTTAGGGAATTACAGATAATTACTAAGAGTAAAATGTTAATGAAAGGCAGTAGAAAAATTTAGGGCAAAATGACAAGAATGCCCCTGAATAATTTCAGAAATGACGTTTATGTCCTTAGGGTAAAAATGACAAATTTGCCCTGAACAATTCTTGAAATGACCAATGTATCCCTAGATATTTTAGTAAGATATTTATTAAGAAAAATTACCAAAATATCCTTAGACAATTTCAGAAATGATAGATAAGTCCCTAAGGCACTAAATGACCAAAATACCCCTGGATATTTTATTAATGACCAAATTATCCTAGGACAGTTCAGTCAGACATTTTAAGGAAGAAATGTTATAAATATTCTCAGATGGGTCAGAAATAACCAAAGATACCCTTAGGGAGACAATCACAGAGATGGTCTGAACAATTTTTTAGAAATGACAATTATACCCCTAGGGTAAGGGGTAAAATTACCAAATGCCCTTAGGACAAAAACTGACCAGATGACTTTAGAAATTTGTGGGAACTTCATCATTGGATAAAATGCTTTTAGAAAACCCAATATTAGTGAGGTTGGTGGCGGAAAACCTTAAAATAAAATTTCTACGAATTTTGGAAGATAGGATGAAAAGAGCTTAATTTAGACTACCCTAGGCATTAGAAAATTATAAGACCAATATGGAAATGATCTATAGAATTTTCCCTTAACTATGAAAGGGATAAGCGTTCTAAATAAGTTAGCTTAGTAATTTTAATAATTCAACGCAAAACGGACCAATAAGAATTCAAGAAAAGCTATTATATGTAATTGAAGGAAAAATTGGTTGATTGAATTTCTAATACAAGCTTTGGGCCATATGATTTAGGATCAAAGGACAAAGTTTTAAGAAGCTTTAAGATTAGCCACATGGAAGGCCAAGAAGCTTGAAAATTTTCTATTGGTCCATTTGTAAAGTAAAGATA
>PYAF01003077.1:57720-77284 GCA_007407185.1 Glycine tomentella
ACTGTGATGTTTGTTATTTGTGGTTTTTATGTATTTTGGACTGTCTGTATTTTATTGGACATGTATTATGGACTGTATTATAAACTGTATGGTGGACTGTATCATGGACTGTACTCTTATTTGTAAACAAACCGCGGTGAGGAAAATCGTTCATGCTATTTACGTAAAATTAGTAAACAAGGCAAAAAGAATTTTCGTGGAAAAATTTACAACCAATCTAATTTTAATACAAAGTGAACATGAGTATTTAATTAAAATAAATCAAGCACGAGAGAGATAAGAGAGGCGTTACACTTAGGCTCATATCTATCATAACACCTTCCATTTCATCAACATTCTTCCTACTCATACATATCTCAGAGTCAAACCCAAATTTCATCAAAAGTCATGTTTCAAAGCTTAGTATTCATCAGAACAATCTCCTGATTATACTTTTCTAAAGAATCCAAGCCTAATTCTAGCCCTAACCCAAGTTGGTCACTATTCATCCCAAGAACCATTTCACAATCAATCGGTAAAACCTTAGTTTCTTACCTCTAAACTGTCGAGGAAGGCTAGAGGATCGCTTCTCTAAGCTCTGGCGTCCTTGAATCGCCTTCTATCTCCTCCAAAACTCAGTTTATAAAGTTCCCTAGGGAATAGGATTTCTTCGTTTGATGGTTTTCTTTAGGGATTGAAGCTGGAATCTAGCTCATAGAAGGGTTCTAATCAATTTTCTAGTTGGGTAGGAAGTGTTTAGATGAGATATGGAGAAAATATGAAGCTTCTCTAAACATAAATGGTCGTCCTGGGGTCAGAGGAAGAAGGAGGAAGAGTTTTTCCCCCAAAAATCGTGAAACTGGCCTTTTATAGGAAAGAAAAGTAGTTCACGTTCCCACGCTAATAGCGTCAAACCCCACGCTAATCGCGCCACCAATTCGAAAGAAAAGGCTTCCTGGAGCATTTTGGCGCTAATCGCGCCAGATATTCGAATCAGAGGGTCTCTGTTGCGATAACCGCACACTACGGCAAGTGCACCGCTCGTTTCAAGTAATAAAGATAGGTAAGTAGAGTATCGTCTCCATAGGGATTGGGGTGAAATTCACAGTAATATTAAATCAATGTGATTGGAAGTAAAAAGAAAGATATTTTTGGAGAATTTGTTTGTTGAGTTGATTGTTGAAAATAAACTGAAATTAAATAAACAGTAAAATAAATTGAAGTGTTACCAATGGAAGAAACAATTGTGGTCAGGCACAATCCCCTTTGATTCCTACCTTTTTCACTTAACTGGTTTATCAAGTTTGATCACTCAATGATACATCTTTCCAATTTTCGTAAATCCTAATTTCCTAGCAATTTAACCCTTTAACAACAATCCTAATTCCTTAGCAATTATTGTCAAGCTTATAAAAGACTATATCACAGGGGTTGCTATTTCCTATTGCTCAGAGAATAAATCTTTCCTACTTTAGTTAATCCCTAATCCCTTAGTGAATTAACCCTTTGACCTGAATCAAAAATCCAATCCCTTGGTGAATTCTATCAAGTTAAGCATGTAAAAGAGTATATTAAGGTTCTGCAGCCACGAATCCCTATCCCTAGGTGATGAACAACTGTTATTTTACTAAGGTCAGAAATTAGAATCCCAACGTCCCCATTGCGAATCCTAACCCTCAATACCTAAATAGAATGACCAATTCTATATAAGAATAAAACAATAAAGAACAGAGTAAAATAAAACGATAAGAATTCTCATTCAATACCAGTCAAGTTACAGAGGAGTTTACATCAGTTCATGGCCTTCCCACAATACAAAGTTTAGCCCGCCATAGGCTTCAAAGAAACCAAAGCTATCACCTAAAACTAAGCTGTGTTTGCAACACATCAGTCTCCAGGACCATTCTGGGGCTAACCGCGCCATAACTGGCGCTAATCGCGCCACATGGACGAGTCATGGCGCTAACGGCACTGCTCCTGGCGCTAATCGTGCCAATTATTCGAAAGACAAGCCTTCTGGTGCATTCTCACGCTAATGGCACCACTTCCCACGCTACTAGCGCCGCTCCCACGCTAACGGCGCCACTCCCACGCTGTTAGCATGAGATTTTTTTTTTTTTTTGAAAAACATGGTTATTATAGCAAGAGTTATAGACTCAACATATAGGGGTTAAAATCTGAAGAGTTTGAAAGACCTTGAATTCCTTTTCTTAAGGGACCTTGTAGCAATGCTTTATTGAATATTTAGGGTAGTTCAATGGTAAAAACTCTCATCTTTCCCCTTTCATCTTCCATTTTTCGTTTTCCCTCCACGGGCACTTTTAGAAGTTCATAAAAGTGATAATTTTCATGATTTTGATGTATGTTGTTGATTTTTGGGGTTTAGGTGGTGTTATGGTGTAGGACACAAAGTGTGATTTGGCTTGTGCAACATTAGACAGATTGAAAGAATATGAGAGAATAAGAGGGAGAAGTGAGAGAGAAAGAGAATTCACACAGAGTTTGAGAATACTCGTAGTAGTGAGTTGTGTTAAGTGTTCATTTGTTAGTTCCCTTCCAAATATGGTTACAAGTATTATGTTACGATTACTTCTAACTCTACAAATCAAACTCTACCCCAAACTTGATGAACACCAATATTCTTTATCCTACCAAGCCACTGTCGACCCTCTAAACAAATAAGAAAATATTTGTTGTTTAGTTTGCACACTGACTAATATAATGATAATCTTACAAACAAATATGCAATCAACACTTAGTATTTTCTCTCAATATGATCAAGGTGTTTTGAGAGCTTTTTAACTTTACAAGAATATACATAAAGTTTTTTTTACAAGAAAGAATAAAAAGTGCTCTCGTGTAAGGTTTGTGTCTTCTTTTTCAAAGTTTCTTGTATTTATAGCCTTCATCTTCAAGTATCCATTGTCTCACAATGATTAGATTTCTTCACTTGATCTTCCTCTGATGATAATGGCAATTGGAGGCATTAAGTGTACATCCTTATGCAAAGAGTCCATTCTAGTTGGCTTTCGTGTTGAGTACTTCAACAAAAAAAAAAAATGCAATTTTCAATACAAAATGTGTTCATCAAAAATGAAGTTGAATTGATTTTTAACTCACACTTAAAACAATATTACATTCATTATCAAAACCAAGAAAACAGGTTTTGTGAATTTGGTTTTTAGTTTAAAAAATACATGCTAACCACCATCACCATATCACCACCACTGTCCTCGCCCCTACCATAACCACCACAACCACAACCACCACCACCACTGCCACTGCCCCCACCATCAGACCAACGCCACCACTGCCACCACTACCATTGTCGCTGCCACCACCATCCACCACCACTATCGCCTCCACCATTCTACAACCATAGCCACTGCCACCACCACCCAACCTCGCTTTTGCTGCCTCCACCACCACTACATCATTGCCACCACCTCCACCACCATTCCACAATCGCCACCACCACCATCACAATTATTGTTGCCACCATTCCGCCATCTCCATCGTCATTGTTGCTGCTGCTACCACTATTCTACCCTACCACTGTTGTCGTTGCTACCACCACCATTCCACCACTGATATCGCAACTACCATCACTAGCGTCACCACCACCACCATCATTCCACCGCTACTATTGCCACCATTTTGTCGCCTTCATCATCGTTGTCGTTGTTGTTGCCACTATTCCACTCACCACCACCCATAATTTTAAAAATCGAACTGATGATTAACCTAATCAAGGCATTGGGGCACTGACTCAATGGTTGAACCAATGGGTCACTAATTGACCCGCATGACCTGACCTTTATAAAAAATTAAAATTTTATACTAAATGCTAATTTACCCGCATGACCCAGTGTATTTCCTCCCTTGGACATGACCCGACCCTGGTCAGTGGGTCACCGATTGAACCGCAAATCTGATTGGGTCGTACCGAATTGCATCAGGTTCAACGCATGATGCATCTGATAGGCAATTTGACCCAGCCAGACTTGCGGATCGCGGTTGAACTGGTCTGATCCGTATGATCAGTTTTAAAACACTATCATCACTATTCCACCACTACTACTGTCACCATGACCATTGCCACGATCGTCTCCGCCACTATTCTGGCTCCACCACCATCGTCACTGTCACCATCACCATTCCACCGGCACCACCACCGTCGCCACCATCGTCACCATCACCACTCCCACCCCAGTCGCTATCTCTGTCACCACCATTATTTCATAGTATAACAAAATAAGATAAAACAATTGATTCATTTTTATTTATCTTCAATTTGTAACATCTTTTTAAAAATTTAAAACAAAGAATAAATTGAAACTCAAAGATCAAAGCTAAAACTAATTTTGATTTTTAAAAATTTCAAAACTAAAATTAATCTAATCTTATGCTTCAATTGGTTTTTTGTGTTTGTTCATATTAATATGTGGATCCTTTCAAAAGCTATTGCATCTGGCTTATGTTTTTTCCCTTGATACACAATACTTTCTCAATCTCCTTTTTTAAGACATCATTGTTTAGTCCTTCACGTTTGAGGTAGTTCTTGTTTTAGTCGCCTAATTAAAAATCTGTTTTTGTTTTAATTTCACAAATTTTCCAAAAAAATAATATATTTTTAGTCTCAAAAGTGAATTTGCGTGACTAAAAGGAATATAATTTTAGTCCCTTTTTAGTCTTCAAAGTGAATTTGAGAGACTAAAAAAAACATATAATTGAGTAGTTCAAAATCAAAAGTGTCACAAATTTAAATTGTCATTTTTAAAAAAAGCTAAATTGTCATTAGAAAGTAGGTTTTTGGCTCCTCGAATTCTTGTGGCTATACAACTAAGTTCAACGGTGAACTCTACACTATCTTTTATGGTTTAGAGATCCTTTGGAACCTAGGAATCAAACTACTTGTTTTTCAATCAGATTCCAAATTGGATGAGTTTATCTTAATTGGTACACATCCTTTTCACCCACATAAGCCATAATAAGCCATTGATTTATATGATGAGGCTTTTAGTTTTTTGGATGATTTAATCTTCACTACTATAGACGGGGGAAACGACGACGGTTCTAGAGCCCAAACGACGACGGTTCTCGAACCGTCTTTGTTGCGGGTGTCGTTGTAAGTTGGCACTTTCGACGACGGTTCTAAAAACCGTCTTTGTAAATTATTTATTTATTTTTTAATTTTTTTAAAAATAGATACAAAGACGGTTCTCGCAAAACCATCTTTGTTTGTGCACTTTCAAAGACTGTTTTTCAGTAACCGTCTTTGTTTCCCTTCATTTTAAATTTTTTTTATTTTAAAATAAATGAAAAGAAGATGGTTTTCCGAAAACCGTCTTCGTAGGCGACCATTCAAAGACGATTTTTACCAAAGTCGTATTTGTTTCCCTTTATTTGAATTTTTTTTATTTTAAATTAAATGAAAAGAAGACGGTTTTCCCAAAACCGTCTTTGTAGGCCACCATTCAAAGACGGTTTTTACGAAAACCGTCTTTGTTTTCCTTTATTTGAAATTTTTTTATTTTAAATTAAATGAAAAGAAGACGGTTTTTCCAAAACCGTCTTTGTTTCCCTTCATTTTAATTTTTTTTTCATTTAAAATAATTGATAAGAAGACGGTTTTCCCAAAACCGTCTTTGTTTCCCTTTATTTTATTTTTTTTTAATTTAAATTAAATGAAAAGAAGACGATTTTCCCAAAATTGTCTTTGTAGGCCACCATTCAAAGATGATTTTTACGAAAACTGTCTTTGTTTCCCTGCATTTTAATTTTTTTTTAATTTAAAAGAAAGGATAAGAAGACGATTTTCGTAAAACCGTCTTTGTAGGCCACCATTCAAAGATGGTTTTCACGAAAACCGTCTTTGTTTCCCTATTTTGTTTTTTTTTTTGGAATGTCTACGAAAATTGAAATTTATTTGTATTATTACTACCAAATAAATTTAAGAAATACACAACATTGTCATAATTTCATTCTATGATAAATAAATAAATAAAAAAACAAATTGAACAGCCTGGAAACACTAATCAACTAATGCATATACAACTCATTCAACATAAACAAAGACTAATGCAATCATATAAGAATAATGAAATCATATATTGCAAAAATGAATTTACAAAAAGTAAAAATTGTATAATTATAAGTGAGAGAAAATAACCATTTGCCATCTTTGTTGGAGCTTAATGAGAATGAGGAAGAAAAAGTTCCTGACACACCCACTTCTTTGGAGAGTCTACATCAGCTACACATGAAACTGCTTCTCCTTAAGAGGAAAGAATCAGGAACAGAAGAGTCATTGGATGGAAGTGTGATAAGTGATATAGAAGGTGGTGAGCTAACAATTGAAAAGTTAAAATCAACATTGAAATTTGAAAGGAAAGCCTTAAATACTCTATATGCAGAACTATAAGAAGAGAGAAGTGCATCTGCTATAGGAAGGATCTAATAATTACAACAATCCATTTAATAGTCTTCACTTATATACATAAGATGACGAAAATCAATACCATAGCATAAATTACTTTCGAGTTTCAACACTAAAGCAATAGAAACAACAGTAGGCCATTCTATATAGGAGTCAATTGGCATGAAGGTAACCTGTCTAGCCACATCTGCATCCACAACACTTAGGGGGGCATCAAAGATGTTTACATCAGAATTTAAGCAGACATCTCTAGCCATGGAAAACAATATGTATGGACAATCAATGAAGTATAATAAAATGTAAAATGAGAATTTTTAGTAGTAAGAAGTCTTAAAAACAGATAAGTTACCTACTATGAGGATGTTCAAGATCCTCCTTCACTTCTTTGGGAAGATTTGCCAATCTAGAAAAAGGACAGGGATATGATATCATTAACAAATATCAGCTTCAAGTCTGTATTTACCTACTATGAGGATGTTAAAGATCCTCCTTCACTTCTTTGGGAAGATTTTCCAATATGGAAAAAGGACAGGGATATGATATCATCAACAAATATCAGCTTCAAGTGGTATCCTTTGATGATTTAAAATTAAGACACCCATTAAAGGCAAAATTACCAATGAGTTTATTTCTTCTTATCAATTTTTCATGCTCATTATTCAAATTAAAAGAGAATGAAACAAAATTAAGGCGACTGAATCATTACAACCTTTATCATTTCAAATGGAGAATGAGCAAGGCAACTGTATTCCTTAAACAATTCTTACTCCAACTGTAGCAATCAGCAACAGCTAGGCAACTAAGGCAAAGACCGTAAGCCTCTCTCTTATCTATATTTTGTGTCTTTTTTTTCCTCCTTGACAAAGCACCTAGAATCTCATTGGGTGGTCATGGGCTTTTAGTCTGGTAAATGAAATTAAAAAATAACAGATTTTCAAATTAGCTCGAGTCATATAATAATTGAAATCCATACCCAACTGCCTCATCTACCTTCAGCGTGAGGAGTAGTAAAGGTGGAGTATAGAGAAGCACATTAATCTTTACTGAAACAACTCCAAATCAAAAGAAATCATACAATTAGAATAAAACATTAAAACTGCAACACTTATTAGCATTCTAAGATTTACTATATACTAAGATTTGTAGAAATTCATACCTCCACTTATTAGTAGTAAAGGATTAAATAGAACAAATAAATAGATGACAAATACAATCATATTTATTGTAGCACCCCTGAATTGAAACAACATCTTACACATTTGGAGATTAGGATGAAAACCTGATGAAATGGACAGAAGAGAAGGGAAAGAGGAACAACATGTTACACATTGGTCATTTAGTCAATCATTTATCGTCTCCAATGTATAATCACTCATCATCCTGCAGAAAAGTAAGGAATATTTGAGAAAAATGACTAGGAAGATATCAAGTCCCTCAAAAAGTTCAAGTGTTTGACCTGTTTGGATAAATTTGTAATAAGTACTTATAAGAGAAGAAAATAAGGTGAAATTAATGAAATTTCTCTAAGGTTAAAAGCAACATATGCATATCAATTTTTGGAGAAGTTAGATGGGAGAGATATTAAAACAGTTGAGCTACATAAACTGTTTTTAGCTTATGAGAGAAATGTGGTTTATTCTGTTTCTTTTGTGCATGATTTTGATTTTATAAAAAGTTAATTAAGCTTCCTTTTTTATATAAAATATTAACAAATTTAGTTTTCATTAGTTTTGTTTATCGGCAATTTAGAACCAGATAACAACGTTATTAGAGTAAAAAGTATTTTAAACTAATTGATGTCACTGCAACTTAAGGCTATAATGATGCATAAATAACCAATTCTAGCATTGAAGGTACTAGCTATATCATATTATGTAAAGAAATTAATGAAGATAATTCTATACAAGTAAGTAATAGTACCTACCACCATATTGAAACTATATCGATCAAGGCAATCACTTCCAATGAAAATGTGTTTAGTGCTGCCCATATAACAGTGAGGCCAATATACATACACAAGAATAGCCATTTTGGAGCGAAGTACCCTTCACCTTTATTTGTGCCAGTCGAGAAGAGACAAACCGGGAAGGATGAGCATATCTCAGCCATTGCAATCCCAACAAACCAAGTGAAGAAAGAAACCACTATCCACCCCCAGACAAGAGTTGCAGGGCCTGCATATTGAAGACTAGAACCATAGAGAGGTGTAATTCCAGTGAAAAGGGTCATTTTGGAAAATGATATTGCCAGAGTCTTAAACATAGTCTACATCATAAATCGAAAAGCTAAACAGATTTAACTAAAAGAAAACTAGGATCAAGAATCAGCTCCATCGAACACAAGATGGCAAAAATATAATAAAAAAATAAAAGAAAATACCATTTCTCTTCTCAGTTCTTGCTGGTAACCAAGCTCATTGAGCCTCTTCTCTGTTGAATCCATAGTTGTGTTTCTTGTCACTTGCGCAAAGCTGGTTTCACTCCCCAAAGAACCAGGCTTCTGTTGAGGAGCTTCCAACGTAATATGAAAAATAAGAAAAAAGAAAAAGAAAAAAACCTCACTTTTCCTATAACTTAGCACTACTTTTTTATTAGTATTTCCATGCGAGTAACTAGATTTTCCAAATCCTTTGTTATTTAAATTATTCACATCCCACATATTAATTGATTCTGTATCATCCCTGAAGTACAGGCATAAAATTGATGTTCTTTGCCTCCACTTTGGCTTCAACATGTTGTATTAGCTAGAGTACAACGAAGATAACCATTGAATGAAGTATAAAAATTAAACACCAAGAGGTAGACACAAATCAGTTCAGTCACTACCTGGAAACCAAACATCAGCTGAAGCCAATCCAGAATGTCTTCATTTACTTTGTTGCCATGTTCCTTTGGCCAAGCCAAACCCCTGGTATTACAGAGTGCAGAAACATCAGTTTGAATCTGTAAAACCAAATAAGTACCGCAACCTAATCAACACATTGAATGAAATTCTAGCAGAGGTTAGTCATAAGCTAAAAGTAGTAATAATAAGTTCATGCCAGACATGAAAAAAGGTGAGATAATTATTAACAAGCGCCAGTGCAGGTGCCCTTGTTGTTTGGTGAAGAGCTAGCAAATATAATTGGGGGAATTGTTTTCTTTGAGTTTATTAATTATTATTTTGGGAAAGTTTACTTATTCTCCTGTTGTATAGTCAGTTCTCCATAATTGTTAGCTTGTTTAGTGACAACTTTGAGCATTTTCTAGCTACTGTATTCTTTTCCTTCCTTGTGAATGGAAGAGAGACGAAATTGGGTAAATGGAATGCAAAATCTAATATATAGAAAGAATATTTTTTTTATTAGCAAACTGAGAGAGAGAAAAATATTAATGAAAGAATTTTGAATTTATTATATTTTTCTTTCATTTTCTTATTTCAACCATCAAATCAATTTTATAATTTTTAATTTTTAAAAAAGATAACATATTAAAGTGTCTTTTTTGTGTGTGTGAAGATATATTTATAAAAAAAACACATCTTAATTTGGCATGATAAACCATACAGCTCAGAGACCACTTAGGAATCACATTCACACAGAAAAAGAAACAAATAATAATAAAATTTATTTGAAATAAAAACACAAAAAATAGGGATTCAAATAAGATGACTTCATTCTTATGTGACTCAGCACTGGTCAGAAAAAGACATATTAAAATATTGGCAAGCATTTGGAATTGATCCGCGTGGAGTCTTAACTACCCACCAACATCTATCTTCTAATCGTCTGTATACATGCATGTGTGGGCAGTATGGTCAAGCCCTTTTGTCCTATCTCATATAGGGGAAAGTGACACACCGTTAAATTACTTTTTTTCTTCTTCTTTTAATTATCAACAGAACTTAAGGAAACAGAACAAGCACCAGAATCACATCAAGTGTGTCCAGAATCATTAACAACTATGTCGAACTTTTATATTTTAGAATTAAATGAACAAAGGGTTAATTGAGAGAAGGTTCATATTTTGTTTAAGCTTGCAGCAAGTTTTAGAAATTAGTTTTTATAGGCCTGCACATATCTAAAATCTATAAAACCAGAATGAGTAGCAAGCAGTTTTAGAATTTATTTTTTAGAGAGTAAACTTATGAATATTGCTACTTATGGTTAATACAACTTTATATATATATATATATACATAATAGCACAACTCACTAGCATCAAGCTATGAGTAAGAGATAAAACCTATCCACTCGTTCCTCTTTGTAAAATCTATTCCAACAATGAGATTAGAAGATTCCAGGCCAGCATGTGAAAGAGCACTGGTAACCTGTGCAAAATGATTTCATTATTTGACAAAATAAGGTGTTTTCTGTGAGTGAAACAACCAATAAGAATTTTCTCATGCTGGTCTTGTTGCACTATGAGAAAAGTAAAATAAAGCAAGCTACTGTAAGCTTCATCCAAATATTTTCTCATATCAACCTTGTTGCATTGCACTCTTAAACTAGTTTGTTCCGGGAAAAAGTACTAGCTGCTGACCAAGTTTTCTCTTATGTTTGGAGTACACTTGGATTTTCAAATTAATTGTTATTATTTTGTAAAGAGAGATGGATTTTCAAATATTTTCCCATGAAGTTTGAACCAAGTTTGCACGGTTGCTTTCTAAGTTTGTATAAACCTATTTGACAGGGTAAAGCACATCAAGCATAATTCTCATGTATATTCTTTATTTCATTTATTTTATCTTCATAGTTTAGGGAGATATATATTCAAAGCTAAATGAATAGAATGTACCTTGTTTTGGCTCGACCGGTAACTCTCTCCCCATCCACCATCAGGAAGTTGCTTTGATAACAAAAATTTACAAGCTTTGCATAGGGAAAGACTGTTATGGTAGTTCTTTCCACAGGCTGTTAGCCCCTCTACAACAAACCAGGTACCATAGGTGTAGCAAATACCCCGACAACCATACCTGTTCAAGTCCTATCTATAGTAAGTTATGAATGAATTTCATCTTTTATTGAAAAAATTATTGGTACAAGTTTAATAGAATCCAATTTATACATAGCATAATTGTAGCAGTTGTAAGCTATCCCCTGGACAACAGTTGCAGGACAAGAATGAACGATCCTAACCTCACAATTCAAATAACATCAATAAGGACTAAACAAGGTAAGAACTTGGAAAGATCAAAATTTCAAAACAACCAACCTATTAACTACATGACACGGGAAAAAAATTGCAGAAATAATAAAAGGGCTAAAGGGTTTACCATAGAGAGTATAATCACCATCTTCAATAATAGGAAGGGATCCAAATGGCTGCAGATTTATTAGACACGAGTATAATTAGACATGAAAACAAATTAAAAAAAATATGGAAACCAAGTGAAGCAAACTGTGTGAATTGTGATAGAGCAAAAAAATAATTAAAATTGAAAGAAAAACTGAACCTGCAGCTTAAGGAACTCAAGTTCCTTATTCTCTCCCTTGAAGAGAACCTTCCTCAAGTGCAGCCCATAGATCCTTAGTCTTAGCATTTGAGCAAGCATGTCTTTTTATATATGAAGCCAGCGATCTCTAGTTGCATGAAAAAGCAATGTATAATTTGATCACAAATAGCATGGTCAAATTTAATATACATGGATTTTAAATACACACTTCTTAAAATCATTCATATAATATAAGTACATATGCCTCTAACTCATGGAATTCAATATAAAATACCTTTAACTATTTCATCCCTTCAAAGTTTGCAATGAAAATATAGTTTTTTATGGAAGTAGTAAGGGGCCAAGTACTAACCCGAAAGCATTCGGCTCCAAGATAGCTTTGCAGCATCCTGATTACAAATGCACCTTTTCTATAACTTATTGCATCAAATATTTCATCAATCTCACAAGCATGATTGATTTCCACTTGTAAACATAATTTACATAGATTAAAAATTTAAAACACACTATAAATGAATAAGAGAGCATATGAACATTTTAACCAAAGAAAAAATAAATGTACTAATTATATAGTGGAAGATCACCAGGTAAACTCAACATAAGCAATAACATCAACAAAAACATTTTCCTACCAAGTGTGGTTGGTTAAATGAACAGGAAAATTAAGCAACAAAAAGAAAAAGGTAATGTTAACTGCTATGAGCATTAAATGATTTACACCATTGCTGCAACCAAAGTCCATGGTATTACTTCGTTGCAAAGGTAAAGAAGAGTGCCCTAGCTGCATTGCGTCTGTGGTCTGCTAACACCTGAAACCAAATTAAGAATGCATCAAGCCAGTCTGATATTTGCTATTTGGTCTTCTTACATGATCAAATCATCTTACAAACAGTTCTACATTGCTTTCATCAACAGTTAGCTACTCCAACTTTTCTTTAACAAATTCATTTCAAATGATCTACACTAGCTTGTATGAAAATCATTCATGAAATTCTCATCTCAGCAACACTCAGCTTAAGCGCTTGTTATCATTATTAATAATAACACACTAAAAATCTGAGTTTCCCAATCATCCTTAATCAACAATAAATTTCAGATCCATAACAAGTTGCAATGTAGGACCATTGTTTCAAAAGTTTATTTCATTTGTTATTATGTTTTGACTCATTGTTATAAAATATATCATTGTGCTAATCACAGCTGAAATATGCCACAATCTCTGAATCAGAGAAACAATTATGAATTAAAAAAACAACAGCAAATATCAGTAATCCAATCTGCACCAGAAGAATACTATGTGGTAATGCAATTCAAGGCAAAAACCCAACATATATTACCCCAAGAATTCCAAAAACTGCTAAAGGAACCATAAATGAAGCATAGTCCACCAACACTGGCAAACATTTATGAGGATCCTAAAACAAATAACAACATGTAACGCAACATGATATGTAAATATTTGGATCTATACACAGACCATATGGTTGATTTAGAAACCAAAAATCTCACACAACATGGAAATCATATGTTGAAGACAGCTCACTTGTTTCATATTTTGGAGTGAAGAAATTCTCAAGAAGAAGGTTAATTAATCTGCCAAAGGCCGTTTGTTTTTTCAGATGGTTACAAAAGTGTAACGAAATTGGTTTTGGTTTTGGAGGTGCAATTACACCAACACAAAGACAAGGATGAAGAGAAAACAAAGTGTTCATTTGATTTGATTTAGTGTCCAAAAATGGGGTAAATGGCAGTCTGGAAATTCAAAAGGAAACTCTGCCTCTACCCTTTGTCATGCTTACCATGGCATGTTCGGTGGCACCAAAATTGCATGAAAACATGGTCATATATCCTACATCAAAAGGAATTCATAATTAATTGTAACTTGTTATAACAACAATAACACTACTATATTAAAAGAAAATACGCATGGTTATTCAGGCAAGCATTTAATATCATTTTTTTTTCATTTCTCGAATATTCAAAATTTTCAAAACAAGCTAACTAACCTTCTTCACAAAACAGAACATTGCAATTCTATATATTAACAATAAAAGACATCCCAGGGAAAGTGACTACCTTTTTTTTCTACAAGTTGATAGGATTTAAGTCTAATAATTTTACAAAATAGAAACAAGTGCAAAGAAAATTGTCTTCCATAAAAAATCACCAAGGAAATAAAACCATTTTGAGGTAATAAATAAGGCAGGTCAAGTTTGTAACTTTGAAACTCAAGTTCAAAGACCAAAATCAACTAAACAACAAATAACAACAGTAATAATTTTGGGACAAATTGTTATAAACTTCAACCACATGTTCTACACTTATTCGGTGAAAAGATAATACAACTTCCTGAACTTACTTCTCAGACTCAGAGACAGAAGAATTGCTGTGTAATGTCTTGAAATTAAGCATGTAATTAAGCCTTGATTAAGCCTATGTTTAAGTATAATGATTATGCCTTAGATCCCTAAGAGGAAGAGCTTGAGAAAAGAGTTGAAAAACAGATTCGATCATAGTCGCGTTGAGAGGCTTTAAAAGCAAGTTATAGGCAGTTCTACCCTGCGGCGCTAACAGCGTGGGAACGGCGCTATTAGCGTGGACTGGCTGAGAGTATGGCGCTAACTGTAACAACCGCTTCTACTTCGCTTTTATTTCGTATTTATTTTTATTTGCTAAAATTTTTCGAAAAACAGAAAGGATAAAAGTTCCAAAGAATCTTGGTTCATTTTAAAAACGAATTTAGAAATTAAAGTTCAAATGAAAATTTCGTTGATTTACGAACGAGTTCTACGCGTTATTTAAATTAGATAGTTCATAACGTTCACACATACCATACAGTCCATTCATTATTACATATCCAGAGTCCCATATATAAACAGTCCACAATACAGCACAAGCATAGATCATCAAAATCAGGCAAACAACACATAATCTTCATCCTATCTTCTCGTACGGCATCCATATCACTGCTTTTCTGCTCGCCCACAATGTGGGGTCATCACAGGTGTCAACCACCAGACACAACACAGGGTCAGTCTTGATAAACAAAATTTAAATATTAACAGACCAAAAATAATCAAATTTAAACATCGACAAATCAAATAAATATACGTAAACCACTAATAAGTTATTCTCACACACAGAATTGTCATGAAGTGAAAGGAAATGCATGCTTATCTTATTATATGATGCATGACTGAGATCTCAGCAACATCTAAATAGTTGTGGCCACTGTCAGATAACCCCACCCTCACCTTAGTGGAACGAACTTATCCATCCGGTCAGGGTAGCTCAGTGGCGCGTAGGATTATCACTCCCATCCATGTGATCATCATGGTGGTGTGGTCCTCATTGCGTCTACCCCCTAGTTATATGGACTCAGTTTAGTTATCTGACACTCCTCTTTGTGAGATTTAACATCTCATCATCATCACCGTCTCAAATTCTACCCCACCGGGTAGGTGCACATGGAATGCATGAATGATTCATTTTTCATCTTGTAAATTATTATTTTATGTTCATCACAACTCCATCACACATCACAGTTCATCATCACAATCGTATCTCAACATCACAAATTATCATCACAGTCTCATCTCAACATCTCAGATCATCACATGATATACTTCTCAAATCATTTCAATCATCTTGAATCATGTATAGATACTCTTTTTGTCTTATTTTCTCATCATTCATCACATGTGCATTCTTTTAATCACATCAACACGTTATGTCTTCATTGTTCACTACAACATCATTATTTGTATTCATTAATCAAGTTGTGAACTTTTATTTCTTCAATCCTATATCACGAATCACACAAATACATCACACCACTTAATGCTCCTTTCCATAAATCTCGGTCATCATGCCACCACAAGCATTTGAATATAGCAACAACAAACAACAATTTAAATACAGCAACAGCATGCATACAACATTAATTAAATACGTCAAACAGTTTTTAACCATGTCAACAACATACAGATTTATACAATTTTATTTAATAACATCATACAGATTCATTAATCATACAGATTTATTTAACCAGCTTTAATTTACCGCAACTAGCAACAACAACATACAGAATTATTAATTTACAGCAACCAGTAACAACAGCATACAGAATTATTAATTGACAACATACAGTTTTATTTAACAACAACAGCAATATTAGAACAAAATAGACCACAATTAATTTCGTACAGACGACAGATAAAATTCAACACAGACAACAATTAATATTCAAACAGAAACATAAAAGCAAACAGCAATTGATTTTGTACAAACAGTTATCCATTGTTAATTCCCATCCACCAACTAAATCAACCATCATCCAAATAAAATTTCCAGTATCCTAAACAAATCCAACAATAACATACAACTATAATTAAATTATTAGACAGCCACCCAATAAAATACAGCAACCAAGCCCATACACTAACTTTCATCCTAGAAGCTTAGAGTTTAAATTATCCTATCTATTTCATGAATCCATATTGTTTAAACAATGAAACATTAAGTATTTTAATATTCTTTAATTTTCTCCATCCTTCCTTAAATCTTTCCTAACACAATTAGTTAATTAGCTTTGATTAGAATTTGAATATAAATAAGTTAATACTTAAACTTTGCTTAACAATACTCCCCCATACCTGAATTGTTTTCTCAAATTGAACAAGCTATCCTCCTCAATCCTAGCTTCTCGTGGCCTTGCTTAGAGCTTGGAATGGTTTCTTTTAATGAAACTGATGGTTCAAGGTGGTTACAAAGAGAACTTGATGTTGGAATTCAATTAAACCAAAAGCAAGTGAGACAATAAGAAGGCTACACGGTTTGCTTCCTTTGGCTTGTTGGAACATTTTTAGTTTATGAAAGTGATAGCAAGGTACGGTTGTGAATTGGGTCTTTGGTATTCAAGGATTCAATAAAGGCAAAACAAAGGCAAGCAAGTGGAGCAACATACAATTGCACGGCTGGTTCCTTGTGGTGTGGTTTCAAGAAAGTTAAAACAAAAGCAAGTGGGGTATTTTTGGGCTGCACGGTTTTTCCTTGTGGCTGAACCAAGCTTTACTTCATTCATTTCCTTATATAGCATGATTCACTAATAGCTTTATTCCTATTGGTTGATAATTTGAAGCCTTTGGTCCACAAATACTACACGGTCATATAGTCTTACAAGAGTTCAAATTGGTTTTTGCTTCCTTGCATTTAATGAAGATTCTCTTTGTTTCCAAAAAATCTTCCTCTTAACCGTAGCAACTCCCTTGATTCCAATAATATTTCCTTTTTGCTTTATAGCTTGGTTTCTATTGGTTGATGGCTTAGATTCCTTGACCCACCTCCTTCAAATAAATTGCACGGTTTGTAGCTCCTTTGGGATGAGCTTGAGTTGATTTTTTTCTTCTCCATTTAATGCATATTCTTCTTGTCCCTTTTCCTTCAAAGCTTTGTCTCCAATAATTCTACTTCCTTTCCTCTTGCTTGCTTTTGATTGGCTATTCCCTTTCTTCTCTTGACTTGACCCCTCCTTCCTTATTCTTGCTTAATTTCACGTGGCATCACTCATCCTAAGCAATTTGTGATTTTTTCCTTCTTCTTGACCGTGGCACTCCTTTGGTTCCTAATAATATATGCCTTCTTTTGTCTTATTTTGGTTTCTAGTTATTTTATTTGATTTGATTTACACTTGGACTTACTAATATAACATTTGTTGACCAATTTTGATTTCCAATCTTTTCTCCTTTGAGTCACACGGTCCATATGGCTTCAAAGCCCAAAATTACTATACTTTATGAAATAGCAAAAATATTGTTTTCTTGTTATTCTTAATTTGCAAAATTACTAAACTATTTTAATCACTAAGTCTATTTAGTCCATAATCACAAGAAAATTCCTAAAATTATGTTCATCATCCTCCTCTAATTTTCTAGCGATTAGAATCACTTAAATTGAATTTTATTTCAAAATATGTATTAAATTCTAAAAATCTTACTAGCTAGTGAATTTTAATTTTCTAATCGTCCTACAATATTACTTTCAATCCATTTTCAATAAGTAGAAAAATTTGGGGTGTTACACTAACAGCGTGGGAACGGCGCTATTAGCGTGGACTGGCCGAGTCCATGGCGCGGTCAGCGCGGGATACGGCGCTATCAGCGCGGGAAGTTTAAATCAGACCAATAGATGCGGCCATCTCACGCTAGTAGCGTGGCTTCGGCGCCAGTAGCATGGGTGAGGCGGAAATGCTTTTATAAAAGGCCATTTGGGGGAGAGAGAGAGAGAAAAAGAGAAAAAGAAAAGGAAGAGAGAGAAACCTCCATTGATGAGCGTTTGAGCTTTGTATCTTCTCCATCGTTCATCTAAACACCTCCGACCCAACTGAGAAAGTGATTAGAACCTCGAGAGGAGAGAAAACCCCCGATTGATCCTTGAGAATAGCTGAGAAACAGTGAGATTTGATTTCTCTGAGAGAACCTTTGAGAGCTCGGAGTTTAAAGGCGAAGGAAGCTTTGATTGAGCGATCTAACCTTGGGAAAGCGATTCCCTGGTGTCTCTGAACATCACAGAGGTAAGAAACTCGAGCTCTAACCGTTGATTCTGTGTATTGGATTTTGTGATTTTGGGGTTATCTTGAGGGGTGTTTTTGGAGGTGTTAGAGCCGTTATTAGGCTTGACCTATGTGGAGTTTTATGATCAGAGGGTCATTCTGATGAAGTTAGAGCCTTGAATCATCATTATTGATGAAGTTTGATTTTGGCTCTGAGTCAGTCTGAGCAGAGATAAAAGGTTGACTATTTGACTAGTCTGGACCTTAGAGCAGTTAACAAAGTTGCTCATGAGACTATATAGATGAGATTGACAGGTTGAAACTGGTGAATATTAGAAGTTTGGTTTTAGGCTATTGTAAGCAGAGATATGCCTTATGTTAGCCTGATCAGAGTCTTAGTGGAGGCTCTGTAGCCTGGTATCGGCTGATAAAGATCCTGTTGTGGGTCTGAGAATCACTTGTACAGTGATCTGTTATATGTCTATAGAAAGAATGAGAGTTTCCCTTCGCTTGAACGGTTTAGAACCGTGTTTGATGTGTTATATCTTTGTTCTCATGTAGGACGTGAACCTGATAGCTCAGGTGGTGTTGACCATGGGACCGGGAGAGCCGGTGACTTGTCTAGAGCAGGTAAGCTCTTGGTTCTTGCTTGTATATCCTTACTGTGTTCCACCATACTCCTAAGGGGGTGATGGTTCTGTTGTGCTGTTATGCCTATGTTGTTGATTGTTTATTGGTCTGATTGGCTGGTGAGTGATGCTTGTGCCCTATGAGAGGGTAATGGCTGTGATTTGATCTGTGATGCTTGTCATCTGATCTGGACCCAGAGATGGGCGATTATGGTGCATAGCTATGACTGTTTAGCTTGAGATATGCATGATTGATTGTGAAATCCTATGGTAATAGGATAGATGCCTTGGGATTGAGACAGGCCTGACATGAGATGTTTCCTGTGATATAGAGGTGGCCTCCTTAGTGAGATGTTCCTATATTCACAGATGTAGCCTCCTCAGGCGAATTGTATTGAGATATGAGATGTAGCCTCATGATAGAGGTCGGCCCGGTATATAGGAGTCCTCCAGACGTGGTTGTACCTATATATTTCGGAGGTGCCTCTGATAGATATAGTGATGTCCTGCCATGAGATGTCCTAGTATATAGAGA
>PYAF01003077.1:77384-88744 GCA_007407185.1 Glycine tomentella
CTGTTGTCAGTGAACCAGGGGAAGGAAATACCTTCAAGGGCCCTGAGTTTACTGAGATTTTATATCTCACCCCGTTTGTGGGACTTATGATGCAGGTGATTCCTCTGGAGTAGCAGATAGATCCCAAGGCAAGAAGCCTATGCAGGATTAGCTGCCGATGGACACCTTAGGCTAGAGGATATGAGCTTGTGGCTCAGATATGTTGTATTTTGTTTTGGTTATGTATTTTGATGTACCTGATGGGATATTTGTACAGTTTTGAATTGTACAATGAAACTTTGATGTATATTCACCATATTATGATGTACAGTGTTATGATAGTGACTTTAATGACGTCACTTCTAGTTTATGCTTCCAAACTGCTTAAACTCTGATTGATTATCTGTGTAATTGTGATTGGTTTGGTAATGACCCTGATTAGTGGATTGGGGCGTTACATGCTGCAACCCTGCCACAAAGAAATTATGTTTCAGGATCACCAAAGAAGTAAACAGTTGCTACAAAATTACATCAAGTGCCATTTTTAAGAATGAGACTGCGAAGGCCATACAGGGATATGAAAAAAGGCTGTCCAAATGAAAAGTAGAAATACAAAAATAGAAAAATCGAAAATTATTGCCACCACTTTAACAACGTGTGCAAACAGCAAAAGGGACTAAATAAACTATGCATAAGGCACAATAGATGCATACCATTTGGAGGTCGAAGCAGAGGCAATGGGATCAACAACCAATCCTCTAGCAAGGAGAACGATAGTGAGGCTAGGGGCATGGGATATTTGGGGTTACCTTCACGGAATGACGCTAGGGCACGGGAATATTTGGGATTTCAGAGAATGACTCAAGCAAGGTAGCGCATGGACGAGATAATTGGGCCTTTTGGGTTTTTTGGGTTTTAAATTTTGCTTCATAAATCAAAGACGATTGAAGTAAAAACCGTCTTTGATTTAACTTCCCAAAAATCACGAAAATGCCACCGGTTATAAATTACAGCACTACGACGACGGTTTTTAAAATACCCGTCTTTGTTTATAACCCGATAATTACGACAATGCCACCGCGTAGCCAACTAAGATGGTTTTCATAGAACCGTCGTCTTTTGTGCGTCGTAAAAAGGTATATTTCTAGTAGTGCTTAAATGGTACACATCCTTTTCACCTCTCTTAACACTATGTTTAGTTGATTCTCTCTGGCATTGTAACTATTAGGGGCTAGTTTACCTGTTTCTGTTATTTTTCCTACTCGTAAAAAGCACATCAGTTTAAGCACAAGATATGGACAAATCATGGTTTTAAACTACGGTCACAACGTTAATATATTTTGACACTCAACAATTATATCATAATCGTAATTGTGGTTACATCAATCATATTTTTCTACAATATATAATTTTTCTGACTCACCACAATGCGATCACAACAACAATTTAAAATTATGACCCAAATTAAAACAAATTTAACATCTATCACAAGGAAAAAAAACACCATCTAATACTAAAACAGACCTGTATTCGAGTGCCCTACGTATATACAATCAAGGACCAATTGGCTGAGCATATATAATTACTAAAATAAGACCCTGAGTAGTGCTTTGTACTGGTGGAAGGACGATCTTCAAGCTTAATCTGTGCTGATGCAAAAATCTTCCCAAAAAGACTTAGATTTCACCATGAGCCCAAAAACCAAGTGCGACTTTAGCAAATGACATTTTCAAATTAATCCTAAGCTAATTATTAATTACTGTAATACTTTAAATCCATGCATAAGTTAATTTCCTTAGGAGTTACGTACTCATCTAATACAATATGAGAACTTATGTGTGACAAATCATACAATAAAAAAAAAGAAGGAGATATAAGGTAGGTGAAATGGTCGAGAGAGAAAAAAAGGGGAAAAAGATAATTGATTCAATAATCTATACTAATAAAATTAACATTTACCATTTTTTTGTTGGTGATAAACAGAAATGTCCAGCAAGTGCGTTGGTGATTTGTTGTTGGATCAAATTCTTCCTCCCTCCTTCTGAGAATATCTAGATCACAGTGCTTTTGGAGGAATAACACCACAATGGACGTGGGGTGTGTGCACTGTGTGAAGGAAATAGAGAGAGTAAGAATTGTGTACCTTGTTCTCCTGGGGATGCTCATATTTATAACCACTAACCTAGAGGTTAGTTGGGAAAGATTTCCCCACGATCCATACCGAAATTCCTGGAAAGTTGGTGGTCATGGTTTGGGACGGTTATGGCCACGTTCTCCGCACTTGAACTGTTCAATGAAGAAGTTTGACTGAGTCTTGTTGGGCCTCTTCTGACTTGGCCCATTCCAAATATTCATAACAGTTGCCCCCAACCCTGTCATCGAGCAGTTTGGATGACCGGGATGGCATTACTTGTTGGTCATTACCGAGATTCATGTCCCGGGTTTGGGATTCTGAATGGCCGGGATGGCATTACTTGATTCCAAGACACGTTCTTGACCTCAAGTTTTTGCTGCTGTCGTGGTATAGCTATTGTCGGGTTCTCGCGTACTTTCCTTGATATAGCCGACCTGTTTTTGATTTCTGACCTCTTGAGAAAATGAAATGTTCTCATCACCATTCAGGCATGGGAAATGACATGTCCCTCGATCATTTAATGCTCTGTCATTTCTTTGCACGATTTAATCATGAGCATTATGAATTGTTTCCCATTTTGCCCCCACTATTTGGCAAATTGGACATTTCTACCCCTCTGTGACTAGTCATGTCCGTCAGTTACCTGCTCCAAGCGCTTCGTATTTCGACGGTTACCTTTCTTTTCAGTTTTATAGGTCTTCCTCTTCTCTTTCTCCTCACTTGTTCCTGATAACCTCTCCTGTGCATTTCTTCTCCCCTGCTTCCTTTTGCTTTTGGCACTCACTTTCGTTCTTCGCCTTTGGTGCTCGAATTCCCCCCAGGTTTCTTCCACTCCAGGTATCTTATATTTCTTTCGTACTTGTGTTTTGGGATTTTCGTACTTCTATTTCTCATTGTAATTGCTTTGGTTGCAATCTATTTTGGTTTCTTCATGCTTTTCTTTCTCTAACCTATTCCTGGGTTTCATCTTCTCTTCTCCGTTCTTGTCTTTCCTTTATCTGTTTTTGCCTTCCTCTCCCGTTCATTCTGCGCATCGAGTCCCATCTTAGTTTCTTGAGATGGGATTCACCCCTGAGGAGGAAGCGCATATTCGTAGAACTGTTCCCCCTGGTTCTGCATTTTGGTTCTTTGGTCTCCCTCTTCCAGAGGAGGAGAAGTCCAAAAGGTTATTGCGTGTCCCTTCTGGAGGCTCTAAATCCTCCAAGAAGCCTCTAACCAAAATTTCTTTATCCCCAAAGGTTGTAGCAAGTTCTGATTCTAGGTCTAGGGGTCCTTCTGCGATCCCTTTCAAGTCTTTCTTCAGTTCCACCCGTCGCAAAGTTTTCTTTGCCCTTAGGACCAAGTCCAGCGGAGCCACCCTCTAGGACCCGGTTTGAGCCGTGTCCGAGGAGCTTGGATAGATTTCTATTCTTGGCTAGCTAGGGGTTCGACAACAAGCCGACGAAACCCTGAACGCGTGTCGGCATAACCCGATTGCCGTCCCCCAACCCACGCCTGTAAGCACGGGGGCGTCTATATCGGCCCCTGAACAGGAACTTAGGACCGTGGTGCCTACATTGTGCATCGCTGCCCCAGCGTCGGTTAGTGCTTCATCAAACTTTGCCATCGTTTCTCCAGGTACTTTTTACTGATTGTTGCCATTTATTTTGTTGTAGGTCATTATGGACACCCCATCGGTGGAGATAGTTGAAGAGTCTCAGTTGACGGGATCTCAGATTGACAACCCTTCTCTTCTCTTAATTTCTAAATTTCCTTGAGTAACCTATGAGGTTCTTCACACCTCTTCGGTCATGAGTCCGAAGAGCATTGCAGCGCTCCCTATCGGGAATCAGGAAGGATTCTCGATTCGCCATCCCGGCCCTCACGAGCCCATCTGTTCGTGTGCCAGGCAAGGTGAACCAAATTTCTTCTTTTTCTGTAAGGATGTGGTTATCCGCTTGGGTGTCCGCTTTCCTTTATCAGACTTTGAAATGCAACTCCTAAAGCATCTGACCCTGGCCCCCTCGCAACTTCACCCTAACAGCTGGGCTTTTATGAAATCTTTTGAAGATTTGTGTGTAAATTTAGAAATCCCCTATACAGTTCCTGTTTTCTTGTATTATTTTAGTGTCTATACCGACCGAACCGGTCGAGAACCCCCCAGTAGGAAGGGTGGACTTCTTTGAGGAGTTGGCCCAATCGTAAGCTCTTTCCAATTTTCACGGAGTCCTTTCAAAAGTTCAAGAATAATTATTTCAAAGTGTTTGCCGAGCCCGACAAACAACCTTTCTTTCTCCTTGGGCTGGAGTCCCCCGAAGTGAAATGGAGATTCCCACTCTAATGGACCCGCACCCACCACGAGTTTCCCCCCTCTTTCTATCAATGTGAAGAGACGAGTCTGTCGGATGTGGATGCCTATTCGATGATCCGGATCGATGCCTTCCGAGAGGCTCAGGGTATCTCTGGCGTTACACCTCTTACACACCAACGTCAGTCCGGGGCTCCATATGTGGTATATTTTGATCGTTACTTCTCATGATAACAATTGACTATTTCTTTTGCTTTGTTGTAGCTACTATAATGGAAAATCAAGCCGGTGACTTGATACCTCGATCCCGTAAAACTTCCTGCTCTTCCAACCTGGCAGCCGGCGTTGGCCGTCCCCCTCGCTTTCTCTCTAAAATTAAGAGGAGGAAGGTTTCGGATCCTGTACAGGAGGCACCTGCTGAGACGGCCTCGGCTGACTCCGCACCAGTCCCCTTGACTGCTTGGTCCCCGGCACCTCTTCTCCTCCCAGTGCACCCATCGTCGTTACCTTGATAGATGGAGGTCCTTCGACCCTGGTTCCTGAGGCTCTTAATCTAACACTGGGTATCTCTGGGAAAAGGGTACTGAAGACCTTTTCCCCTTCATTTGAGCCCCCAAGCACCTGTCCGACTCAGTCCCCTTCTTCGAGGAGTTTATGAATGAGCTCGATCAGATGCAGCTTTATGCCTTCAGGATCGCTTCTCTCATTCAGAGTTTGGTTACTCTGAAGACAAGGTACATCAAGAAGAAGGAGGAGCTCGCTACATCCTTGATCGAATCCCAGAAGGTCAAGGGGGATCTGGCCGAAGCCATTGAGGAGCTTCGGGTTACTCGGGAGAAGTCCGAGGTGCTTGATCACAACCTCTGCGCAGCCCAAGTTGAACTTCAACAAGCTTTGGCGAAGGCTGCCCTCATGACTGAAAATTTGAACGAGGTCAAAACATTGTACGAGGGGGCACAATCGGAGGTTAAGGAAGCCGAGTCCAAGCTCTTAAGCGCGGAGAGGGAGGCAGCCGAGCTTCTGGAGATGATGGCGTCCGTGGCTGAAGAATCTTTCAACAATGCCCTGGAGCAAGTCCGATGCCTAAACGTCGGAGTCACTTTGAACATGGAGGGGCACATTTCCAGTCTTATGTACATGATGGAGTGGTTGCCCCCTACTGTGAGCAAGAGGGTTCCGTGGTCCAGGCTGAAGACTTCTGGACGTCGGTGGTGATGAGGTTTCGGCTCCTGGAGGTGGTGGCTCAATGGGTGAGACTTGAAGGGCCGGGATGCTGGTTTTATCTGTAGTTAGTTTTATTTGAAGGGTCAGGTTTTTCCCGGCCTTATTTGCATATTCATACAATATATTTCTTAATCGGCCATTAAAATATTGTGTGTTCCATTTAGAACTATATTTTGTATACGCATAGTATATTCGTTTGGCTCCAACGGCCAAGTATAATATTGTCCGAATTAAACATCGATGTTTTGTTCTCAATTTCATATCCGTGTGTCACATAGTCGTCAGTGACCATGTCAACCTGATCAGGGTTTGATTATACCTTAGTATCACGAGGGATGACATATGTCCTATATGCGTGCACAACACTTTAATTTCCTTCAAGGAAAATTTTATTCATAAATATTGGAAATAACCATTTTCATGATCCCGATGAAAGAGATTGGTATGAAGTGGAGGTGTTGAAACACTCGGCCCCCACTCATCCTCTCAATTAACGGGAAGCACATGAATGGTGAACAAGATTACAATTGAATAAAAAAAAATAAGTTTATACTAGGACTGGGAGCTGGTGGCGAGGCTCGTGACTTCAAATCTCTAACTGTAGTACGTTTTCAGCTTGTCCGCGTTCTAGGTGCACTTAATCGCTTTTTTATCGAGAGTTTCTAAAGTGTATGCCCCTTGTCTGAGGTTCTGCTTGACTCGGAATGGTCCTTATCAATTGGCTGCCAGTTTCCCATCCCGGGCATTCTTATTCCGATATCGGCCATGCGTAGGACTAGGTCGCCTCTCTTGAAACTTCTTTGTTTGACCTTCTTATTGAACTTCTTAGCCATGAGCTATTTTGCTGTCAGATCCCGGAGATGCGCTTCAGCCCTGGTCTCCTCTATTAGGTCTAGCTCGTTGGCCAATGCTTCGTTGTTGTTGTCTTCACCTTCCCGGAGTGTGAATTTTCTTCTCCAGGAGGGTTGTTCGACTTCCACGGGTATCATAGTCTTGCATCCTTGAGTCATTCTGAATGGAGTTTTCTGAGTAGATGTCTGGATTGTGGTTCTATGTGCCCACAGGACATAATACATCTGCTCTACCCAATTGGTCACAGCTTCTTGCATTCGTTTCTTTAACCCATCCAAGATGACTTTATTAGCGGCTTCGGCTTGTCCGTTTGGTTGTAGATGCTCCACTGATGAGAAATGGTGCTTGATGTGAAAGCTGGACATCATTTCCCCGAACCGCTTATCGGTGAACTGAGTTCCATTGTCCGTGATGACTTCAGCCGGGATCCCGAATCTGGATATTATGCTTCTCTCGAAGAACTTTTGGACGCGGGCCGAGGTGATGGTGGCTAACTGTTGCGTTAACGGCAAGTGCACCGTTCATTTCAAGTAATAAAGTAGGTAAGTAGAGTATCGTATCCACAGAGATTGATACTAATTTCACAATAATTTGCAGTCTAAGCAATTGGAAGGGAAAAGAAATGATTTTTGAAAGAATTGTTTGTTGTGTTGAGAGTTGAATGATTAAGTAATTGCAGAATTAAAGAGAATTAAAATTACAAATAAATTGAGTTGTAACCAATGGATGAAATAATTGTGATTAGGACGCAATCCTCTTTTCCTGCCTCCTTCACTTAACTGGTTATCAAAGTTGATTGCTTCTGATTACTCAGAGAATAAATCTTTTCTAATTTAGTTAACCCCTAACCCTTTAGCAAATTAACCCTTTAACCTGAATCAAAACCCTAATCCCTTAGTGATTTCTATCAAACTAAGCATTTAAAAGAATATATTATAAAGTTCTCCAATCATGCATCCCTATCCCTAGGCAATGAACAATTGTTATCTTACTCATGTCAGAAATTAGAATCCCAACATCCCTATTGCGAATCCTAACTCTCAAAACTTAAATAGAATGGCCAATTCTATGAAAGACTACAACAATTAAGAACAGAGTAAAATAAAGCAATCATAACAATCTCATTCAATACCAGTCAAATTACAGAGGAGTTCACATTGGTTCTTGGCCTAACCACAATACAGAATTTAGCCTGACATAGTCATCAAGAACACCAAAGCATACAGAGGAGACATTGTTCTTCAATAAACCCTAGCCTTGATTCTATGTAAAAGTGATTTCCAATGGCTTCCAAGTGTAAAGAGTGTTGTCCAAAGATGTTTTTCTTCAGCCCAAAGGTCCCTTTTTATAATTACCTTCTTATGGTTTAATTTGGGTAACAAAGCACCTTCTTCCTCTGTATTTTCGAGCCAAATAATTTAAATCAGGAAACAAAATCTTTATGGCACTACTGGCGCGGGATCTCGCGCTGATCGCATGGGCTTTGTGGCTTAGTGGCACTGTTAGCGCGGCCTTTCACACTGATAGCGTGACTTGTTCGAGCTGAATGGTTGGTCCCTGCATGTTTCCACGCTACTCGCGCTGACTTTCATGCTGATTGCGTGACTGCTTCGAGTTGAAAGGTTGAACTTTGCTTATGGCGTGACTCGTGTGGGATTTGGCACTACTCGCGTGGATTATTCGAGCTGAAGCTTGGCAATTTGTACTGTGGCGCGACTTGCGCGGGATCTGGCGCTATCCTCGCGAGATCTTTAGCTTGGTTTTCTTCTTCTTTTTGGCTTAAATCTCCTCCTTTTGGCCCTGAAATCATGCTTTGGAACTGAATGAGATAAAATTAACTATAAATGATAAACTTAGCCTATTCTAATCTAATTCCTAATGATTTAATTGAATTATAACCTAAAACTATCCTAAAACTAAGATGTGTTAGCAACACATCACTAACAGTTCGGCTTTGATCCACTTTGTAAAATAGTCAACGGCTACAATTAACCATCTCATCTGCCCTTCGGTTGCTTTAAATGGTCCTAGAAGGTCCATTCCCCACTTGTAAAAAGGCCAAGGGGATGTGATAGTTGTTAGCTCGGAGGGAGAGGACCATATGATTTTGGCATGCTTTTGGCAGCTCTTGCATCTCTTCATGTGGTCTTGAGCTTCTTTCTTCATGGTCGGCCAGTAGTATCCCACCTGAAGAGTTTTGTTGCCAGGGCTTTTGCTCCCATGTGTTGGCCGTTGATACCTTTATGTATCTCAGTCATCACGTATCTCGTTTGGTCAGGTCCCAGATAGAGCAACATTGGGGTGTGTGGGCCCTTACGATATAACTCACCCTCTTGGATGGTGTACATGGCCGAATCTCGAACTAACTTCCTAGCTTCTGTGGTGTCGTCTGGTACTCTTCCTTGCTCTAAATAATTGATTATCGGTTTCCTCCAATCCGCAACTGTCAAGATCATCATGATACAGGTGGGATGGAAGAGCTCCTGCTAAATAACTGTTCTGTGATTGCCTGTGCCCTTGGTACTTGCTATCTTACATAATATGTCGGCTTTGGCATTCTCTTCTCTGGGAATATGGGCGACGACTACTTCATCGAACTCGACAATTATCCCTTTGACTCTGGCTAGATATTTTACCAGCAAGGGTCCTTTGGCTTGATATCTTCCTTCGATTTGGGCTGTCACGAGTTGAGAATCTATGAACACCCTCAGCTTCTGGGATCCTTGTTCTTTAGCTAGTGTTAGTCCAGCTATCAATGCCTCATATTTGGCCTGGTTGTTGGATGTCGGGAAATTGAGTTGCAGCGACTGTTCAACGGATATCCCCTGCAGGCTCTCAATTATGTTCCGACTCTAAGTTCCAGACCTCTGTGTCTCCTGATGTTGTCAGAGTGAGTTCTACTATGAAGTCGGCCAAAGCCTGAGATTTGATCGCTTGTCAGGCTTCGTATTTTAAATCGAACTCAGACAGTTGATGTAACACCCCAATATTTCTATGTGTTAAATATATTATTTATGTAATGTTTCAAGCTAATAGTAAAAGAAGTGGTAATATTTAGAGGATTTTATGTAGAAAATGAATTACCAAAAATTACAAAAATATGAGCGAATAATAACTATATCACCCTTTCCATAAAATAGAAATTACAAGAATACCCTTAGGTTGACAATTACCAAAATGCCCCTGGACACTTGACGGTTTTGTCGTATTTTAGGGACTATTCTAAATCTATAAGGATGAATGGTATAGATAAATAGTTTAAGCGTTGGAGTGATTCAAATTTTGAGGATTAAGTAGTCAGGTGGTAGGTGAAAAGAAAATTAAGAGGAATACTAGGATTGAGTCTTTTCTTGAGAAGGTTTAAAGGAATCAAAATTATTTGAAAGATAAATTGTGGATTATTAGTTGTGTTACTAACATGATTTTCTGTGCTTGAGATTATTTTATGATCAAGTTGGACATGAGTACACTTGGATAAGGTATGGTGATTTAATTTTACTTGTAGTACGTAGGATGTTAAGGTAAAAAATGTTTTTTTTCATAAAGTGATGGGTATGTTGTTTATGGGTTATGGATGAAGCTGTTAAAATATATTGAATTCCTGATGCCTGTTATACCATAAGTTTCAATGCAAATTCATAAGTTAGCAGACTGGCCACCTGGATAATTTGTGAATTACAAAGGAACGTTATGGCAAGCAGCTAGAAATACAGATAAGTGACTGTTAGGTGATTTCCTAGGTTTAATCTTCTATGGTGCTTAGGTGAGTGTAGAATTGTATTATGTATTGGGTACATGTTTTTCACCTGGTGGATGAAAAAAATAATGATTAGAGAATTTTAGTATAGGATGTTTCCAACTGTTTAGGCTAAAGATTTAGTGGTGATTTGAGAAAATCTTTAAGAGGTTATTTTTGGAAAAATATTTTCTTGAGGATGTTAGAAATAAGAAAGTGATAAAATTCTTAGAACTTAAGGATTATGATCATAGTGGAATATATGGCTAAGTTTGAAAAGTCAGTTAAGGACTCTTCAAGGAAAATATGATACTTGTGCTAGATGGGTCTAGTGTAACTTCGAGTTTCTTAGGGGGTGGAGAAAATTAAATTTTGGTGTCTTCTATGGATGATAAGTTTATGATTAAGATCCCAACAAATGGGTATGCTTTGATCTATGATGAGTGTTTGAATTGAGAAGATGGCTAATAGAAAATTTTGTTGACCTGCGTGCATCTTTACAAAATTGATGATATTTATACACTGATTATTTTCAGTAAAAATATTTTAACTATTGATGTTTGATAATTTTGAGATTAGTAATAATAAGATATCTATCTCAGTTAACTAAACTTGGTTATCTTTGAAAGAAAAGATTAAGTATATAAGATTTTATATAACCAAGAAGTGAATACTAAATTTCTTGAAGTAATCTACTTGTTGATAGAAAATTTCTAGAAAATATTTTCTAAACCAACGTATCTAGCCTATCACTTGAAAGAAAGATAGGATTTTATGAAGTTAATTGTTGCGCGATTAACGCGATTGATACGGCAAGTGCACCGATCGTTAACAAGTAATAAAAGTAGGTAAGTAGAGTTATCGTCTCCACAGGGATTGGAATGATTTTTACAATAATATTAATTCTAAATGATTGGAATTTAAAAACAGAAAAATAAAGAACAAAGAGGTAATTGTTGAGTTGTGGTTGGTGTTTGAATAAAAACAGAAATTAAAGTAAGTAAAAAGATAAAGAAGTTACCAATGGAAGAAACAATTGTGGTCAGGCGCAATCCCCTTTGTTCCTACCTCCTTCACTTGATTGGTTTATTATCTTAAGTCACACACTTGATAAATCTTTCCTAAATTCGTAAATCCTAGACTCTTAA
>PYAF01003077.1:92659-120731 GCA_007407185.1 Glycine tomentella
TTGAGTATGTTTGTTAGAATTATGTTGAAACTATGTATATTATGTTGGACAATATAAAGATTAATATTAAATAAAGTTTTCTTTAAAGTATTTTATGAAATAAAGTTGCCTACCAAATGTTTGATAAAATGCTTCAAAGAGACAAAAATGGTTTAAAGTGTTGTTTTGATTAAATAAATAGTTGGAATATTTGTGTTGTGAGTATGTTATGAAGCTTTATGCGAAAGATTGTGTAAGGGTTGTTTGTTTGAATAAGTGTTTGAGTTTTGATATATTATGATTTGTCTTGAGAAATTTATGAAGTTGAATTATGATTGAATGCTGGAGTACTTTTATAAGGTGATATGTGATTGTTGAAAGAAGTGTTTCTATAAAATTTGATAAAGTTCACGTGTTGCTTGGTGTCTTATAAATCTACATGAATTTTAAGTGGTTTTATGATTTGATGATAAGAAATGAGTTGAGATGTGTACTATGTTGATAATGAAAAGTGATGAGAAACAATGTGATGAGATGAAATGAGTTGATGTAAATGAAACCATCTCATGGGTATCATAAAAGTTGTATGTCAGCTGGTTATCAGAATGAAACCCGTGCGTTCAGATGAGCTATTCCTGAGCTAGGGGATGCTTTTGCAGTACGAAATCACTAAGCATGAAAGTGTTCGTGTAAGTGAGAACCTAGAAAACATTGGGGTACCGTGACTGATCGGATAAATTCTGGTAGGCCACTATGGGACTTGATATTACATGTTGATGAGTTTCATAGAGTTGTCATGTGCATATGCCCGGCGGGGGTTAATCCGTGAAGTTGTTACCTCAGAAGGAGGTTTGTCAGATAGCTAGAGTTGAGAAAGAACGTTCTAAGGTGATGAGCTGGGGGATAGTGGCCGTGGGGAGATCACCTACCCATGATGATCACATGTAGAGTGGCAACACGGACCTATCCTGACTGATCGATCCAACTCGCGAGGTGTTAAGCTATCTTGACTATGGCCATGTGTTGAAAAGTCGAAAATCATGCATCCTATAAAGAAGATGAGCATGCATCACATGCATCACATGATGGGTATATTGTATGATGTTCTGTATACTGTATGTGTTGTGTGATTTGAAGTTGCATCCTATTTTATGATTGAGGTTTTGACCATCTGTGTATATACTTGTTTATTCAAATTGTGTTTGTCATAAACTTACCCTATTTTTGTGTCTGTGGTTGACACCTGTGATGACCCCAATTTATTTGGGCGAGCAGAGGAACAGTAAAGCAAAGCTGTGGATGATTTTGAAGAAAAGATGATGAAGATGTTTTCATAAAGTGTATTTTAATTATGAAGTGTAATTTGGATTAGATGTTTAATCAGTTGTATATTATGTTGGACTGTACCTTGGACTGTAAGATATTCTAGATTGTATTAATGGGTTGTATTTGTATAAACGTGGTGAGGAAAAATCGTTTATGTTACGAATAAATTATAAAATCAAAGCAAGAAGAAAGAAATTTTTCATGAAATTTATAACTAAGATAATTCTAATACAAAATGGAAACGAGATTTCATCTAAAATCAATCGAGCACGAGAGAGTAAAAGAAGGCGTTACAGCTGAATTGCCCAACTCATCATCCTGCCAACCAAATCTGGTTTATGCAAGATTTACCAAATATGTTGATTGGTGCGAACTACGATGGTGTGGCCTTGGAAGTACAGGCGGAGTAGTTTGGTGGCCACAAAAAGTGTGAATGCCATCTTCTCTAATTTCTGATATCGCAATTCTGAATTTTTAAGGTCATGGCTTATAAAATACACAGGCAATTGAGATTTGCCACTTTCTCTGACTAGCATGGCGCTGACCACCTATTCTCCTACTGATAAGTATAAGACTAATGTCTCGTTGGGCTCTGGATTAGACAACACTGGAGGAGAAGCGAGACATTTCTTGATCTCCTGGAAGGCGGCTTCACATTCCAAGTTTCGTCCGACACTAGCTTCTTTCTTCAGAAGTTTGAAAAAGGGGAGTGCCTTTTCCGCTGATTTCGGAAGAAAACACGTCAACATAGCTAACCTGCCTGTTAGCTGCTGCACCTCTTTCTTATTGGTTGAGAATTGCATGTTCATCATCGCCTTGCATTTGTCCGGGTTAGCTTCTATTCCCCTATGGGTCAACATGAACCCTAGGAATTTTCCTGCGGTTTCCCTAAACGCACATTTGAGTGGGTTTAGTCGGATATTATGTTCCCTTAATCTGCAGAATGTTTCCTCCAAATCTCGAACGTGATTCTTGGTTGAATCTGTTTTGGCGATCATATCGTCTATGTATACTTCAATATTTCGGCCGAGTTGTTGGGCAAAGACTTTGTTCATCATCCGTTGATAGGTGGCGCCCGTGTTCTTCAGACCATAGGGCATTACGTTGTAGTAGTAGTTTGCCTCACCTCATTTGAATGCTGTTTTTTCTTGGTCCTCCGGATACATGGGAATTTGACTGTATCCGGAATAAGCGTTCATAAATGATAATAATCTGAATCCGGAGGAATTATCAACCAACCGATCTATGTTCGGCATAGGGTGTGAATCTTTGGGGCATACCTTGTTGAGGTCGGTATAATCAACACACACCTGCCATTTGCCGTTGGATTTCTTGACCATCACCACATTGGATAGCCATGTGGTATATTGGGTCTCTCTTATGAAGCCGGCTTCCAGTAGCTCCTTGATATGTTTCTCCAGAGCTTGCTTACGTTTCGGTCTGAGATTCCTCTTTTTCTGGGCCACTGGTTTCGAGTTGGGATACATCGACAGTTTGTGGCAGCAGAAGGTTGGCCTTATTCCTGGAATTCCTGAAGCTGTCCACACAAGGTCATCTTGATTATCTTTGAGACACTTTGTCAGCTTTGCTTTGATAATTGGGTCGGCTATCCTACCCATCTTGGTAACTTGGAATGCCTGGGACCCTACTTGAACGTCTTCGAGGCTCGTCGGCTGGTTCTGGCCTCCATTCTTCAACGTCTTCTCTCATGTCGAGCTCCACTAAATTTATTGGTTTCTCGGGCTGTTCTTCATTGATTCTTTGCCCAACCCAGTCTCCTTGGTGTATCCAGGGTGGGGAAGATGGGCCACCTTCACTTTCTCTTACCTCATTGTAATAGCATATTGGCGAGATTCTTTCTGGTCTCCACGAATGGTTATTACTTTGCCGTTATTCCTTATCATCTTCAGTTTCTGGTGTTTGGTGTACATCAACATATCCAATTTGTGTATCATCGATCTTCCGAGGATAACATTGTATGGAGAAGTGAAATCGGCAACGACAAACGTCACTCTTTCCGACTTGAAGGCTTCCTTTGTTCCCAACGTGAGCCGTAGTTTGATGGAGCTTTTAAGCACTGTATTCTCACAATTGAAACCTATTAGCATGGTTTTGCATGGTTTCAAGTCTACCTCATCTAAATTCATTCTCTTGAAGGTGGTCCAAGAGATGATATTTGTTGAACTGCCATTATCCACGAATATTCTTTTGACCCGACAGTTGACTAGAGTCTCGGTAATAACTAGGCCATCCTCATGGTCGGGGACCACATCTTTCATTTCCTCTTCAGTGAAATAAAGCAGGGGAGCTCGGATTTGCTGTTGTGGCCTTTGAATTTGGGTTGCTCCCTTACAGCAAGGACTTCTCTGAGATATTTCCATTGCCGATTAGCCGTGTCCCCTCCTCCTTCCATGGCTCCAGAAATCACATTGCACTCAAATTCTGGTTCTAGGAACTCATCGTCATCATGCTTGTTTCTTTTCTCATCCCAGCTCTTTTGTGGATGGGTCTCATTCTGACTGGCCTTGCACTTAGTCCGCTGCCCTTGTGTCTTGATCACATATTGCCTTAGTTTACCTTCTCGGATAAACTTTTATATGGCATCCCGTAAGTCCCAACATTGATCAGTGGTATGACTCGGTCTGTTATGGAATTCGCAAAAATGGGAGTGATCAAGTCCAGACTTCTTGAAGACTGGCTGAGGTCGGTCCACCTTTTTCATATCCATCAATGCGACTTCTCTCCATACTTGCACCCATGATGTATTCAACGGGGTGTACTTATCATACTTGGTCTCGTATCTTCCCGATTTGGAGCCGGGATCAAGCTTCCTACCAGGATGAGAGGTCTCGTGATGATGGCGATTCCTCGGAGGGGAGTTCTTTCTTTTCAGCGTTGTATTGGCAATGTCCATATGCTCTAACTCTAAGTATTTCTTGGATCACGTTCTAAATTCCAACAAAGACTTCACGGGATCTTTGTATATCAATTTGGCTAATCGGGATGATCCGCTGAGTCCGGTTGATAGGAGATGTACAGGAACCTTCTCCTCTAAGCCTTGCACTTGTAAAGAAACTTCTTTAAAATGATCTAAGTAACTATGCAAAGTTTCTCCAGGCTATTGGCGGATCTTCCCCAGTGCAAATTCAGATTTGGGTTGTTTCTTACTAGTTACGAAATTTAGCCAAATGAATTGTTGGAATTGCCAGTGCAAATGCAATGTGGAGATAATGCAAAGATCAATGCAAAGCAGAGCTTATCTCCGCATTGGTGACTTGGTGCAGAGCTTCAGCGTACGTATCACAATGCCCTGGATTACTATTTCGAGCCCGATGCTGAGATGGTCCTCCGAGATCAAAATGATTATTTAGCTATAGCATACTTGTATCGACATTGAAGACAGGGATGTGGCTGGCTTGATGTCGTACCTCGGTCGTAGCTGGATGAGTGGGTTGTTCATTGTTTCTTTCTTGGATCGGATTCTCCATATTGTTGATACGTCGCTCCATGTACTGTATGCACCGCTCTCCATCGTGTCTCCATTTTATGCTGCGTTCCTCTAACTGCATCATCATGTTGTTCATATCTTCCTGTCGTTGAAGAGCATGTCATTTCTCGAGGTATTCAATCCGAGATAAAATAGATTCAAGCGCATTATTGATGAAGCGTTAAACCGACTGTTGCTCCATCCAGACTGATGCATGTAGTGGATTATTCGGCATAACCACTCTCGGCAAGGCGGGAGATGAAGCAATATCTGAAATTGCATCCTCCATCTGGACTGCATGTGGTGCTATGTTAGCGGGTGGTTCTTCATTCTGATGACTTCTCGTGTTTACCATCGTGAATGGTGGGGATTGAAATTTAACTTCCCCACAGACGGCGCCAATGTTCTATTCGTGATAAACAGAAATGTCCAGCAAATGCGCTGGTGATTTGTTGTTGGATCAAATTCTTCCTCCCTCCTTCTGAGAATATCTATGGGGATTAAATACCTCAGAGAAGAAGATCACAGTGCTTTTGGAGGAATAACACCATAATAGACGTGGGGTTGTGCACTGTATGAAGGAAATAGAGAGAGTAAGAATCGTGTACCTTGTTCTCCTGGGGATGCTCATATTTATAACCATTAACCTGGAAATTAGTTGGGAAAGATTTCCCCATGATCCATACCGAAATTCCTGGAAAGTTGGTGATCACGGTTTGGGACAGTTATGGCCACGCTCTCCGCACTTGAACTGTTTAATGAAGAAGTTTAACCGAGTCTTGTTGGGCCTCTTCTGACTTGGCCCATTCCAAATATCCATAACAACCTTAAAAAGATACTATAAAAGAAAGAAGGGGAAAAACAAGTATGGATAGAGTATTTATGTAAAAGTATTTAATATATAAAAATGTCTACACAACATCACTCTGAAATCAAAACACTTGCAACTGAAGGCATAATAAGCTTTGATTAATACAACCAAAGCATTTATTTATACTCGTCTCTCACTCACTGGCAGGAAACACAAGATTATTGAGGGCCAATTGTGCTTCATCAAATTTCTGAAACCCAACCAATAATGGATTGTCCTTAGACACCACCAAACACCTGATTCCATTATCATCAATATGAA
The DNA here is from genome assembly GCA_007407185.1 of Glycine tomentella. Classification (NCBI taxonomy): domain Eukaryota; kingdom Viridiplantae; phylum Streptophyta; class Magnoliopsida; order Fabales; family Fabaceae; genus Glycine; species Glycine tomentella. The sequence goes on from PYAF01003077.1 coordinate 98,584, forward strand.
TCCCAATATCACAACATGTGTTATCCTCAAGCATTGGACAGAATACAAGCTTATAACCGAAGGTGAAGCTTTCTAATTTTAAACCTACTATCTTTTGAATTTTTTTGCGCACTACTTATAACAGCGGGTCCTTCTGGTAAACCATTGACAATAGTCCAATTGATACAATCCTAAAACCAAGGCAAGTGAAGGAAGACTTGGAATTACACATGGAAGCACTTCCTTTGGTGATTAAAGGGCCAATGACAAGGGCTAGGGCTCAAATACTCCAAGATCATATACAATCTAACCTCAATCTCTTGGAGAACCATGGAGAAGGCTACAAAATGCTGAATTTATCTGTTGTAATCGATTACAAGTAGCCTGTAATCGATTAAATACTTTGTATAAATGTTAGATTTGTCAATTGCTGTAATCGATTATTTTGTGTTGTAATCGATTACATGGAAGTGTGAGTTCCTGTGATAATCGATTATTCTGGCTTGTAATCAATTACCTAGTTTTGGGAGCTCCTGTGATAATCGATTATTTGGTGAGATAATCGATTATTTTATTCATGAGTCAGTTTCCAGACTGATATGAGCAATGTAATTGATTACCTAGAGTTAGTAATTGATTATTTGCTTCAAAATAATCGATTACCATTCGAAATAATCGATTATTACCATTTCTGCTGCAGAAGCGCTATTTTTCAGTTTTTAAGTAGCTGCTGGATGGCTTTCCTTGGAAGCTACATTTGTATTTCATTTAGGACGCATTTACATTTCATTAGCTTATAGTTTCGTGGCCTATATAAGCTACATTTCAACAGATTGTAAGGACTTTTGGTTGAATGAAATTAGAATGCACTTTATGTGTGAGAGGTTGAGAGTTATTCTCCCTTGTTCTTAGTGAAGAACTTCTTGTTTCTTATCAATAGCTTTTGAGCTACTGTGGTGATTCTTGCAAGACTTATTGGAATTCCTATTCAATGGTGTCAATCCAAATCCACTTCTAATCTTCTTCCATTGTTCCATTTCTCAAATCACAAAAACCTAAAAGCTGTCCAAAAACAGAGCACTTCATACGCTGTTTTTCTTTCCGTTGAAGAATTATTCCATTGCAAGGAAGATCAGGGCAAACAGGACTTGAATCAGTTCAGAAGTCCATCATTTGGTATCAGAGCTTAAACCTTGTGGAATTCTTCTTCAATTTCAGTTTTGGGATTCTTCAAAGGTAAAATTCTGCATTAGAGTAAAAAACGAAAATCCTTAGTAATTCCTTGTTTCTTGATGTTTTCTTGTGATTCTTAGTGCTGTAGTTTTGTTAAGTGTTGTGTTACAAAAACCCTAGGTTTTCTTGAAGTTTCCTTGTCAATTCATGTTCTTCATGTGTTCTTCATAATTTTCCTAATTTCTAGCTTTGATTGTTGCCAATTTGTGTTAGTATTGTTTTTGTGCTGTGTAATACGTTGTTTTGATTTCAATTTCGTGCTTGATCTGGAGCAAGTGTCAGAAACAAAAAGAAACAAAAAACAAACAGAAAAATTGCATCAAGTGTTATTAGAAAGCAAAAGAAATAATGAAAAGTAGCTGGAAAATAGAAAACTAGAAGCAAGCTACAAAATTACAAGTTTTCAAAATTGCTTGAACAACAAAAACAAGTAAAAGTGTATGACATTCAAATTTGATGAAATGTTTTTCAACAATTGAATTCATTGGCATATCTTATTGTGAAGTTTGTTAAATCTGAAGTATTCCTTGAGTTGTCTCATAAATTCCAATTTGAGTAGTCCTTTCTAAATTGTGCTTTGTTGCTAAATTTCAAAAGTTTTGTCTTAGAAGTTTTCTATTCTTTGGACTCTTAAGCCTTGTTTAGAATCATTTCATATTTCACTTTAGCAAAGAGGCTTGATTGGACTTGAAGTTTTTGCCTAAGAACTAAAGAGAGAATAAGAATGGAAAAAGGGAAGAGAGAATATTATAGAAAAAGCCTTGAAAGTATGCAAACACGAGAGAGAGAGTAAACACTTAGAGAGTGGTGAGGAATTTCTTACATATATACTTGTGTTTTGCTAACAATTTCTGTGAAGGATGAGTTCAAGTGGAGGAGATGTCTTGTCACCTAAAACTTCTAGGTTGATGAGAGCCATGACTAAGCAAATGGAGAAATTGCAAACTAGAATGGATGCAAAATTTGAAGAGTTGCAAAAGGAGAAAACAAGAAAGAGTAGTTCCATGGGTAGTGTGGATGGATTGGGTGATGGTAGTAGAAGGAGAAGTGATTATGCTTCTTCTTATGGAGCAAATTACTATGATGAAAGGAGGAGACAACATGATAGAAGAGAAAATCATAGGAGACATTATCCTAGGAGGATGAGGAAAGAACATAGAGAAGATGAAGATAGGAGGATGGAGAGAGATGAGAGGAATGGAGGATTGGGTGGAATCAAAATAAAAATTCCAAAATTCCTTGGCACTAATGATCCTAATGAATACTTTGAGTGGGAAATGAAGGTTGAACAAATTTTCTCATGTTAACATTTTGAGGAAGACTAGAAAGTTACTCATGCAACTATAGAATTTGGTGGTTATGCTTTTGATTGGTGGAGCCACATTCAAAGAGATATAGTAGGGGAAAGAAGGCAAAGAGTAAATTCTTGGGAAGATTTGAAAGAAAATTTGAGGGGTAGATTTGTTCCAGCTTATTACTCAAGAGATGTTCACAATCTTCTTCAAAGACATTTCCAAAGTTCCAAAAGTGTTGATGAGTATTATAAGGTAATGAAGTTGTTGATGATGAGAGCTGGAATTGTGGAACATAAAGAAGCAACTATGGCTAGGTTTATTCATGGTTTGAATAGAGAAATTCAAGATGTGGTGGAGCTATATTCTTATGACACAATTGAGGAGCTAGTGCATAAAGCTCAAAGGGTGGAACAACAAATGAAAAGGAGGAAAATTCCTTATTCCAAGTCTAGTGGGGCAGCAACTTTTAGTTGGAGAGATAAGCCAAAAGGGGAGAGTTCTCAAGTTAAGAGAAGAGAAGAAAAGGTAGAAAAGCCAACTAAAAAGATCGAACAAGTAACTTCAATAAAAACGGGAAGCATCAAATGCTTCAAGTGTCTAGGAAGAGGACATATTGCTTCTCAATGTCCTAATAAGAGAACTATGACTTTGCTAGAGGATGGGAAGATCACAAGTACATCTTCAAGTGATGCATCTAGTTCTTCAAGTGAACAAGAAAAGACACTTACACTTGTGGAGGTCGAAGAGGGAGATCTTTTAATGGTTAGAAGATTGTTGAGTAATTTGAGCCTAGATAAAGAGGAGAATCAAAGAGAAAATATTTTCCACACAAGATGCTTGGTTAGAGACAAAGTATGTTCACTCATCATTGATGGTGGGAGTTGTACTATTGTAGCTAGCACAAGAATTGTGGAGAAATTACACTTACCAACCACAGAACACCCAAAGCCATACAAACTACAATGGCTTAGTGAAAGTGGAGAAGTGGTGGTAAATTCTCAAGTGCTCATTCCTTTTTCTATTAATGCTTATCATGATAATGTTCTTTGTGATATTGTTCCTATGGAGGCTGGTCATATCCTTCTTGGTAGGCCATGGCAATATGATAGGAAGGTTGTACATGATGGCAAGGAAAATAATTTTGAGTTTGAGCATAAAAGCAAGAAAATTATTTTGAGACCATTGACTCCTAGACAAGTTTGTGAGGATCAAATTAAAATGAAAGAAAAGAGAATAAAAGAGTTAAAAAAAATTACTGCACTTGAAAAGAAAAAAAAGAGTGTTGTAAAAAAAGGAAAGGAAAAAGAAAATAGTAACAAAAAAATTTATGAGATAAAAAAGAGCTTCTTTTTAAGTGAAAAGCAAGTGAAGAGAGTGTTATTGGCTCAACAACCTCTTTTTTATATGCTTCCTAACTCTCTTTGTTTACATGTTGAAAAGCAAGGTGAAAGTTTTCCCAAAGCTATGCAATCTCTTTTGGAAGAGTACCAAGATGTTTTTCCAAAGGAAATTCCAAATGGCTTACCTCCTCTAAGAGGTATAGAGCATCAAATTGATTTGATTCTGGGTTGTTCACTTCCTAATAGGCCAGCCTACAAGACTTCACCAATGGAAACAAAGGAAATTCCAAGCCAAGTGGAGAAGCTATTGGAGAAGGGATGGATTCGTGAGAGCATGAGTCCTTGTGCTATGCCAATCATTCTTGTGCCTAAGAAGGAGGGAAATTGGAGGATGTGTACGGATTGTAGGGCAATCAATAACATCACCATAAGGTATAGACATCCTAGCCCTAGACTTAATGATCTTTTAGATGAATTACATGGTGCTACTATTTTCTCTAAAATTGATCTTAAGAGTGGATATCATCAAATAAGGATGAGAGAAGGGGATGAATGGAAAATGACTTTCAAAACAAAATTTGGACTTTATGAATGGTTAGTTATGCCTTTTGGTTTAACTAATGCACCAAGTACTTTCATGAGACTTATGAATCATGTTCTTAGACATTTCATAGGTAAATTTGTGGTAGTATATTTTGATGACATTCTTGTTTATAGTGCTAATTCGAATGATTTAATGAAAAAGACCATGAACTTTTCTTGGGAGCAAGAGCATGAGATTGCTTTCCAAACATTGAAGGATAAGTTGTCTAATGCACCTATTCTTGCATTGCCTAATTTTAATGCTTCTTTTGAATTAGAATGTGATGCATCTAATGTAGGTATTGGGGGGATTTTAATTCAAGATAAACATCCCATTGCTTATTTTAGTGAGAAATTAAAGGGTGCATGTTTGAACTATTCCACTTATGACAAAGAGTTGTATGTACTTGGTATAGTTTTGCAAAATTGGCAACATTATCTTTTACCTAAGGAATTTGTGATACATAGTGATCATGAATCTCTTAAATATTTGAAAAGCCAAGGTAAACTTAAGAAGAGACATGCTAAGTGGGTAGAGTTCATTGAACAATTTCCTTATGTCATTAAACACAAGCAAGGAAAGTTGAATGTAGTGGCGGATGCCCTTTCAAGAAGGCATTGTTTGATTTCTATACTTGAGACTAAATTGCTTGGTTTTAATCACATAAAGGAGTTGTATGTAAGTGATAATGACTTCTCTAGTATCATTGCTTTGTGTGAGAAAGGGGCTCATCAAGGATATTTTAGACATGATGGTTTCTTGTTCAAAGAAAAGAAACTATGTGTTCCTAAAAGTTCTTTGAGAGAACTTTTCATAAGAGAAGCTCTTGAAAATAATTTAATGGGTCATTTTGGGGTGGATAAAACTTTGGCCATATTACATGAACATTTCTTTTGGCCAAAAATGAAGCATGATGTGCATAGATTTATTTCTCAATGCATTGTTTGTCACAAAGCTAAATCTAAATTCATGCCTCATGGTTTGTATACACCTTTACCCATTCCTAACTCTCCTTGGATTGATATCTCTATGGACTCTGTCTTTGGTCTTCCAAGATCCAAGAGAGGAAAGGATTCTATTTTTGTGGTGGTTGATAGGTTCTCAAAGATGGCACACTTCATACCTTGCCATAAAAGTAATGATGCTTGTGAAGTGGCTAATCTTTTCTTCAAAGAGGTAGTGAGACTACATGGACTACCAAGAAGTATTGTGAGTGATAGAGACACCAAGTTCCTTAGTCATTTTTGGAAAACATTATGGGGTAAGCTTGGTACTAAACTTTTATTTTCATCAACTTGTCACCCACAAACGGATGGTCAAACCGAAGTGGTAAATAGGACCGTGGGTCAACTTCTTAGATGCTACATCAAAAGCAATTTGAAATCTTGGGAGGAATGTTTACCTCACATAGAATTTGCTTATAATAGAGTAGTTAATAGTATTACTTCTATGTCTCCTTTTGAAGTTGTTTATGACTTTAATCCTTTAACTCCTCTTGATTTGTTGCCATTACCTAACACATCTTCTATGATTAATCGTGATGCTTTGTCTAAAGCTTCTTATGTTAGGAAGATGCATGAACAAGTGAAAGCAAAAGTAGAGAGGAAAATGGAAAATTATGCCAAGCAAGCCAATAAGCACAAAAAGCAAACAATATTCAAGGAAGGAGATTTGGTGTGGCTTCATTTGAGAAAAGATAGATGTCCTCATGAAAGGAAATCCAAGCTTCAACAAAGAGGAGATGAGCCTTTTAAGATTTTGGAAAAGATTAACAACAATGCTTATAAACTTGAATTGCCTAATGAATATGGTGTTAGTAATACTTTTAATGTTGATGATCTTTCCTTGTATGATGCAGGTCCAAATGGAGAAATAAACTCGAGGACAAGTTCTTTTCAAGAAGGAGGGGATGATACAATCCTAAAACCAAGGCAAGTGAAGGAAGACTTGGAATTACACATGGAAGCACTTCCTTTGGTGATTAAAGGGCCAATGACAAGGGTTAGGGATCAAATAATCCAAGATCATATACAATCCAACCTCAATCTCTTGGAGAACCATGGAGAAGGCTACAAAATGCTGAATTTATCTTTTGTAATCGATTACAAGTAGCCTGTAATCGATTAAATACTTTGTATAAATGTTAGATTTGTCAATAGCTCTGTTATAATCGATTATTCCATTTTGTAATCGATTACATGGAAGTGTGAGTTCCTATGAGTTCCTGTGATAATCGATTATTCTAGCTTGTAATTGATTACCTAGTTTTGGGAGCTCCTGTGATAATCGATTATTTGGTGAGATAATCGATTATTTTGTTCATGAGTCAGTTTCTAGACTGATATGAGTAATGTAATCGATTACCTAGAGTTAGTAATTGATTATTTGCTTCAAAATAATCAATTACCATTCTAAATAATCGATTATTATCGTTTCTGCTGCAGAAGCGCTATTTTTCAGTTTTTAAGTAGCTGCTGGATGGCTTTCCTTGGAAGCTACATTTGTATTTCATTTAGGACGCATTTACATTTCATTAGCTTATAGTTTCGTGGCCTATATAAGCTACATTTCAACAGATTGTAAGGACTTTTGGTTGAATGAAATTAGAATGCACTTTGTGTGTGAGAGGTTGAGAGTTATTCTCCTTTGTTCTTAGTGAAGAACTTCTTGTTTCTTATCAATAGCTTCTGAGCTATTGTGGTGATTCTTGCATGACTTATTGTAATTCCTATTCCATGGTGTCAATCCAAATCCACTTCTAACCTTCTGCCATTGTTCCATTTCTCAAATCACAAAAACCTAAAAGCTGTCCAAAAATAGAGCACTTCATACCCTGTTTTTCTTTCCATTGAAGAATTGATTTCATTGCAAGGAAGATCGGGGCAAACAGGACTTAAATCAGTTCAGAAGTCCATCACCAATCACTAGGAATGCTGGAATACAGCGTTATAACTAAAAATGGTCTGAACTTAATGTTCAAAGGATACCCTTCGGTGATAAAAGGGATTTTTAATAGGGATGAAATAATTGTTTCAATCCCCTTATCGAGCTCATTGCGAGATTGCACAACAGTGAGAGGGCATATTTCGTTTCCATTTGCGGTTGCTTTTATTCCACCCAATGCTGTTAAATGCAACAAGATATAATTAATATCTGCCACTATTTTTAATAGGATTACCACCGAGCATGAAATCAAAGGTGACTGAAGGTAGGTATGAGGTTAAGAGGATTATTATTTTGGTCCTCTTATTATTTTAACGTTCAATTAAGTTGTATTTCTTAAAAAAATGGTTCAAGTATTTTAGAATGCATCATCAAATGTTTAAAATATGGTAAAATTATTATTTTGGTCTTGTTATTATTTTAAAGTTCAACTAAGTCCTATGTTTTTTAATAATAGTTCAATTAGGTTCTTTATTTTTTAATGAGTTCAATTTTGTCCTTTTGCAATTTTCTCCAAAAAAATTAGAAAATAAGACCAAAATTGTTTTACATAGGAACAAGTTGAACATATTTTCAAAAAATAAAGGACCTAATTGAACCTTTTAAAAATAAATTAAGGACCTAATGGAACTATTTAAAAAACAAAATCTAATTGAACCTTAAAATAATGAGAGGACCAAATTAAACATAAAAATAAAGCAGAGAGAACAAAAAAAACTAATTTAACCTAAACAATCAACAACTGTATACACACTATCTTTACTATAAGTTAATGGCTAATTTTTTTTTTAATCTTTTGTGTTTTTAAAGTGGGCTAAAATAGTCCTTTTAAAATAATGATCATTTTCAATTTTGGAATATGATTTTAATCCTTTTATGATTGAATTGAGAGTGAAACTTGTCTCATTAGATTCACATACATGAAAACTATAGAACTCATTTGCGGTTTGAATTGGTTTCGGGGCAAATATCGATTTTACATGTCATGGACATGTGGTGCGTAACTTAACACATACCGACTGACTTGAGGATAGTAAGCCAATAACAAGATCAACGACGACATAAACCACAAATCTTGATAATAATTGACTTATGATAAGTTTAGGATAGCCCTCACTATGGGCCGCAATGCAAATACTTGTAATAAGCCACATGGCTAGTAATGCCACGAGAGCAAACACTATAAATAGCTATCATGAAATCGCATTAAAGGTAGGATCACATCTTATGCCCAACCACACTAGACTTTGTTCCTTGCTGCACAACACAAATCACACTATGTGTCCTACACTGTAACAATGACAACCATCTGTTGGAATCTTTGGTTCTCTAGCATTAAAGGATCCATTATTTGTGGATCTTTGTTATGGTGAGCATGTGAAATAGAAAAACTTAAGCAGCAGTGACACATTCTTCAGTAGTTATGGAAGCCACTACCTAACCCAGAATGGGAGAAAACGTGATGCTTACAAGTGTGCAACTGGTTGAGCTTGCAGAAATGATCAAATACCAAAAAATGATGCTCGAAGAACATCAAAAACTGATCACGAATCTAAAAACAGAAAGGACAATGCTCAAAATGAGCACTTGAACGCGATAGAAGGAGAAGGAAATTTGTTGACAAGGAAAAAAATGTGCTGAAAATGAGTTGGAGAAATTGAAATCACGCATTCCACCAAAATCGAAGAAGAAAGAATCTTCGATCACCATAGCCAAGAACATGGAGAAAAATGTGGATTTGGATGAAGGCATTCCCTTCAACATGCCATTTTCCAAACATTTGGTGGAACTTCAAGCTCCGAAGCAACTACGACAACTTCCAACAATGGAACTATATGACAGATCTTCTAATCCAAACGATCAATTTGTTAGCATTCGAATCTGGATTATCATACAAATGAGCTCCTGCTTCGATAATGTGTCACGTATTTCTGCTATCGTTGAAATCCATTGCGTTGAAGTGGTTTCAATTTCTTCCATCGAGATCCATTGATTAATGGATGTAGTTGAGAGAAAAATCTAGGTCCATCTTTGCAACCAGCAAGGAGAGACCTAAGACAGAAGCTGACTTAAGGTTGATCCGACAAGGACCTAAAGAACCGCTTAGACAATACATCTTGTGATTCAACAAGCAAGCAAGAACTGTAGACAACTTACAACTAGGATTCGTATTGATGCTGACTACAAACGGTATCGAAAACGTAACCTAGAACTTTGGAATAATTTATGAAAAAAGGAAGAAAATTACATTAACTATGAAAATGTACATGAAAACTATAGAACTCAATCGCGGCTTAAACCTTTTCCGGGGTAAATATGGTTTTTACATATCATGGACATGTGACATGCAACTTACACATACTAACTAACCTGAGGATAGTAAGTCAACGACAAGATTGACAGCAACCTAAACAACATATGTCTTGATAATAACATATATATACATTTATAGAAAATTCTTGATATTTGTGAATACACTTATTAGAAAATAGAGAAAAAAAATAAATGTATAATGTAATTACAATTTAAACTTATTTATAAATTTTATTATCATGTATTCTTTATTTATGCATTCTATTGTTAAAGTATTTTTTTAAAACCTATATGAACGGTGAAAAATGTATATCATAAGTAGAAAAAAATATATAAAATTAATTACGTGAAACATTTGTAGAAAACATTATTTTGTTAATATTATTTATAAATTGTTTAAAAAAATCAACCAGATAATCTAATTGATTGATTATAATTAATTGATGGTTATAAAATATGTTAAAATTATCTTATTTATTAAGATATTATAAACCATAGGAATAACCTATATTAATAGTGTAGATTTAGTGTAAGTATTTTAAATATACACCTGATGTCAATAGATCATATCCCCCCATATATATATATGTGTGTGTGTGTGTGTGTGTGTGTATGTTTGTGTTCTGTTATTTTGTGAATAGGAATGTCCGGCAAGAATGCTGGTAATTTAATGTTGGATCAAGCTCTCTTAAGGTATTTATAGGAAAGAGATACCTTCAGAAGACGATCATTATGCACGAAACAATACTCAATCAGTGGGGTGAGGTGTGTGCACAGTATGAAGGGAAATAAGAGAGAACAAGAATGTGTGTACCTGTTTCTCTGAAAGCATCCCTCGTTTATATTGAACTTACCTTTTGGTCAATTGCAGATTCTCTCCAAGAATCACGGCCGAGATCTCTAACTGATTGCTATCTGACCTTTGCTGTTATTATCTTTAAAATGCACAATCTCCTTAGCGGTTAGGGTCAAAAGTCCACTATTCGAATCCTCAATGGGCCTTATCATTAAGCCGATTTATAAAATCTGTAACAGTTGCCCCCCAGCTTGATTATCGAGGTTTCTCGATAGCCAGGATGCATAAAGGTAAACCCTTTCCCCCAACAGCTTGAATAATTGATCCTCCTCGCTGACCATCTAATGGTCATCATATGCCGGGGTATATTTTATGTCACCCCGGTATTCTTATCCAAGATCTAACGCGACCCTGGACCTCTTTTTTACCACTGTCGGGATACCAGCGCTTGTCCTTTGTGATTTGAATTGCCAATTCACCTCTATACTCTAGTCATATGGAATAAGTGTCTCGATGCAATTACGGCATCATGTCTTGTCTTGAACAGCATCATACAGTCTACACATTAATGCTCTGTCACTTCATTACACGCCTTAATCATGACGTTTGAATTTTTTGTCCATTGTGCCCCAACTATTGAATGGATTTGACTGTTTCACCCTATGTGACGATTGATGCTTGCCAGTTATGTAACTGCACCGTTTCGTGTCTGCGACGGTTGCATTTTCTTCTTTATATCTCTTAAAGATTACAATAAAAGTCACCCTTTCACTATTTCTCTCAAGCTTCTTCTGCATTCTCTGCAATTGTGCATTCTTTCCTCTATTGTTCATCAATTATCGCCACCAAACTCTTCCAAGATTTCTCGTCTACCAGGTATCTTCACTGCCATAAACTTCTTTCTTTCATTTACAATTCCATCGTACATTATAATTTTATTCTTCCTTTTTGTCTTCGTCGTAATCGTGCATCATCGTCGTAATTTTCATTCTGTTCCTTCTTTCTTCTGGGTTTTGTTTTTGTTCTTGAGTCATTTTCTTCATTCATCATTTTTGCCCTTCCTCTAAATCCCATTTCATCTTTTCAAAATGAAATTTATGCATGAGGAAGAAGCACATTTGTGCAAAATAGTTTCTTGCAAAACTGGATATTGGCTCTTCGGATTTCCCCTTTTAGAAGAAGAAAGGAAAAAAGATTTCTTACGTGGCCCTTCTGGTAGTTCCAGTGCCAAAAAGAAGACCAGTACGCATAAAAGCAAAATTTTTAACCCTAAAACTCCCATAATCTCTGAGTCTGGAAATTCTTCTAGAAATCCTCCTCCTTCAACTTTAAGTTCTGTGCCCGAAAGTACGTTCTCATCCTTAGAACAAAATAATTTCTTGGACTGCTCTTTTGAAACCCAGTTCGATCCATGCATTGACTATGTTGTTGAAAGCTCCTATTTTTTAAAATCTAGGTTCAATTTGAGGGCTGATTCAATACTTGGATCATGTCGGCATAACCCGGTTCTCGTTCCCAAATCGAGAATTGAGCTCCAAAATGAGGCGTTTGTACAGAAATTGCCTCCTAACACAAGTGGTCCTGCAGAGGTCCTTTTTACCTCGGATGACACCTCAATAAACTCTTCTACTCATATGCCCATATTTCCCCTTTCAGGTATGTTTTACTGATTTTTATCTCTTTTACATAGGTATTTATGGATCTATCATCATCAGAGCTAGTCGCTGAATCTCACTCTACTAGGTCTCATTTAGATTGTCCTCATATTCTGGCTACTAAATTTCCATGGGTCACTTATGAGGTGTTAAATACCCTCTCTAACTTACAACCAGGAATTATTGCTGCTCTCCCGGTCGGAAATTAGGATGGTTTTTGTGTCCGCTCTCCTAACCCAGACGAACCCATTTGTTCTATTCGGGAAAGGACTGAACCCAATTTTTTCTTTTTTACAAAGACATAGTTACCCGTCTAGGAATTCGTTTCCCTCTTTCAGACTTCCAAATGCAAATTTTGAATCACCTTCATGTAGCCCCCTCACAACTCCACCCCAACGATTGGGATTTTGTCAGGTCTTTTAAACTTTTTTGTCAACACTTAGAAATCCCTTGTACTATTCGCCTCTTCTTTTATTATTTCACCATACATACCGGTAAGACAGGCAAAGAACCTCCTAATAGAAAGGGATGGGTTTCTATCTGGGGTTGTTCAAATTATAAGCTTTTCACAGTCTAAAAAACTTAAAAAATAAATACTTCAAGGTTATTGTCGAACCCAGTAAACAACCTTTCTTCTTGAGTGGCTCAGAGTCGTGGGACATGGAGTGGAAGTTCCCGCTCTATTGGACCCGCACCCATCATGACCTTCCCCCTTCTTCTTACCGTTTTAAGGAAACAGATTTGTCAGATTCCGACGCCTACTCTGTGATCCGAATCACGGCATACACAGAAGCTTACGACCCACCAAATGCTAATTCTTATATTCGCCATCACCAGTCCGAGTTTTTTGCTGAATCCAGTATGAACGTGCCCGATTTTGATGATTTGTGATATATAACCTAGTCTATTCTAATTGTTTATTTTCATTTTGTGGCTTAGGACATGGGACCACAACTGCCATCCTCCTCTAAGCTAAAGCAAGCAGCTTCTGCTACGACCCCGACAACAGCAACCTTGACAACAAGCTCTCCCACTCCCACAAAGGTCGCTTCCACCACCCCTACTATTGGGCCAGGAAAGACGATGTGGAAGAAAGCTCCTTCCGTCGATGCGGCTGAGCGTTCTGATCCCTTGAAGCAGGCACAACCTTCAGCTTACCTTAACATTTTGGAGAAAAGGAAAAAGCGTAAGGTTGTCCAGCCGTCTCAGTTGGAAATAGCCCCAACCAACAAATATATTCCGACATCTTCTCCACCGAGAACTGTTGCCCTCAAACTGCCCCCTCCACTGTCGGTTTCTTTTAACCCTCCTCTTTCTACTGATGCTTCCGGGTCTTCACCGAGATGCCTCTAGGAAAGATGGGTTATAGATGACATGATCTGTATCGCCAAGGCTACCAAGCGCTTCTGCAATACAAGTCTCCTTTCACGTGAGGACCTCGAAGAGCTCGACCGCATTAAAGATGAAAACAATAGGAATACCCACAATAACCAAGAGGGGGTGAATTGGTTTAAACTTGGTCTTTTAAAATTTATTTATAAAATCAGAGTCAAAGTATCTTAATCACTTTTAAACCAAGAATGCTTCTAATCAATCAAATCACTCAGCTCAAGAAATCAATAGCTCAAAATAGAACTTATTAGGTAATGATAATGACACCAAGAACAAATGAACAAGATGACTTGTAGAAATAGAGATAAAGAAAATTAACACAAGCAATTTATACTAGTTCACTTCTCAAGAGAAGCTACATCCAGTTTCTTCTAATCAACACTAGATTAGAGTTCCACTATTATAAATTTCTTTTCATATAAGCTTTACAACAAACTCTCTTTATCAACACTAGATAAAGAATAGAAATTTAAAACCCTATTAGACTTCTAATGAACAAGAACCAGAGAATACTACTCTGTTCTTTCCTAGAGAACACTACTCTAGCTCAAGCTTCAAGAACCCATTTACAATAGCATCAAATAACAGAAATTACAAAAACGAAATTACAATCAAAGATTATGGAGAGAAACAACCTGATGATCCAATGAATGTGAATGCATATGAATACCAATCAAGGTTGAATAGCAGAAAGAATTTTAGAACATGCTCTCCATGAAACTCTTGAAGTTTCTTGCCCAAAAATCATTCAATACCTATGAAGATTAAAAAGTTGGACAAGAAGTTAGTGAACCCAGAAAATCACTTTCTAACTCTTAGAAGGCTTGTGTATACTCAAAAAATTGGAAGTTTTCAAGTTACAAATCAAGCCATGCCTTCCTTCTATTTATAATAGAATTTTGTAACAACCTGTAATCGATTACATGTGCCAAATAATCGATTAAAACGCTTACGTAATCGATTAAATTGTCACTTAATCGATTAAAATGTTCAAGACACTTTCTCGGTTTCAAAAATGAACAAAATAATCGATTAATCCGAGCTATAATCGATTAAATAAGAAAATTTTCATTTCAGAAACAACTTGTGTAATCGATTACGAATATCAGCAATCGATTAAGGCAGTGAAGCAAGCTTTTTTAAATAGCCTATGTAATCGATTATGAATAATGGTAATCAATTATCACAGCAAAGCACAAAATACATTTTACACTATGTAATCGATTACAAGAAATGTGTAATCGATTAAAATATTCATTAAAGCTTTTCCAGTTTTAAACACAAACCAAATAATCAATTAAATCGTTGTGTAATCGATTAAAATGTTCATCAAAACTTTTCCAGTTTTAAACATGAACTTAATAATCGATGAATCTGCTATGAAATCGATTAAAATGGTAAAATTACATTTTTTCAAAAACATTACTCAATTAAATCCTTTTTCAAATTGTAAGTAGCTTTGATGTTTTAATGAAAAACATTTAAGCATGTTAATGATTATATGCATGCAATGCAAGGATCAAAAGATTGGCGTCTCCTACACTTGATTTAAATTACAATCTTCAAGGCATGTGAAAAGCTTAAGACATTCTTCTAAGTCATAGGCTTCATTCTTCTTGTTGCTCCCCCTATATCCAACAATCTCCCCCTTTTTGGCTTTGGACATACCAAATATTTGATTGACCATGTGTTTGATTTTGAAGTACTTTGAGGGATGAAAATAGAAGATTTTGAACTTTGTTAACCTGAAAACAAATCAGCCTCTTTGCCAAGAACAAGTGTTATGAGATATGCTTGCATAAACATTAATCATTAACTTGCATTAGTTGCTTCCTTAGACTTAATTTGCTCAATTTGCTCCCCCTTGCTTAGATAATTCATCGGTTTTTAATTTGTGCAAAACACAATAGTAAAATAGAGCACAACAGAGTATGATATCAATCAATATTTCTCCCTCTATTTGGCTTATCAAAGACAAAAAAAAAACATAGCAAATAATGAGAGAGAAAATAAAGACATCATTAATCAATAGGGAAGGAACAGTACATTAATCTGAAAAACAGAAAAGAAAACAAATGAAAAACAAGAGGAAATACAAGAAACTTTAAAGAAATTAGAAAGAAAACATAGCAATCCTAAAAGGATTCAAAACCATCAAAGACAAGCTTAGATTCTATGTTTTCTAGCCTAGATTTTATCTCCTCCAAAGCTGAATTACTCTCAGCCTTGTGCTCATGATGTAGGGACAATAAGCCATCCATATTTTGAATCATAAGTGATTCAAATGGACTGTAAGATGGTTGAGCAGGGCCTCTCTCTTCAGCCCCTTCATCAGCTTCTTCTTTATTTCCAGCAGCAGCAGCAGGGATTTGTTGGCCAGCAATTTGCCATCCTTGAGGGGTTTTGACCATCCCTAGCTTTGTGAGATGTTTCTCTTTGATAAGGCTGTTGCTTGAGTTTGTGTTGTCAACAACCTTATTATAGACATCTATATTAAAGTAATCAAAAACCTGGAAACAAGAACAACATATGGAATAAGAATAAGAATCCAATTCATCCGAATAGAATTCTTGAGACCATACACAAGTTGGAGGTCATCATCAATGGCTTGGGCATGATTGGTGGCTCTAGGGATTAGAATGTAGGTGATTATGCAGTGAAGGAGTCTGTCTTCATGGGTCATTGGCCAGTGCTTAGCCTAAGCTTCAGCCTCATTTGGGGATCAAGAGGCATCCCCCTATAGGTTTCCACCCTATCATATCCGCCAGCCTCTTCTTCAAATTTCCTTTCCCCTTCAAAGGAAATTCCAGCAACTGCTTCCCAGACTTCAGGAGTAATTTACATGGCTACTCCATTTACTTGGGACAGAAGGGTCCTATCCATAGAGGCCTTAGCACAGGTGTAGAACACCTTTACTAATTCAGGGTAAAAGGTGCCCTTCATCTCAACAAACTTTCTCAATCCCTGAGTTTCAAGAAAAGCAGGGAACTAAAAACCTTCTCTAATGAACCAGTCAAGTTCAAGGTGTTTGGGAGGACAGACTAATTTGGTGGCATTGAACTGAAGATAGGTCATTTTGTCTCTCTCAGCAGGAAACCAATGATCTAAACTATTGACAGCAGGGTTAGAGGTTTCACCAGCCTTTCTCTTGGAAGTTTTGACTCTCTTAGATGTAGACATGGCTAATGATTGATGAGAGACTATCTGGGCAGAGTTTCTAAACTTAGAGGGAAGAAGAACACAAAAGTGCTTAAGAGAGAAGATAAGGATGATGTGATTTCTTCCTTCAACAAAGGTTGTATTTATAGAAGATTTTGGGCTCCAAAGTTCAAATTTGAAATGAGGAACAGTTAATTCGTATTAACCCACTAACATTAAAACATAGAAGATTCAAATTTTGAATTAGGTGGCAGTTGGGCAGTTACAATTTCCAAGAAAATATGGTAGATTCTCCAGTAACTCCATGAATAATTGATTATATGCTTTTGTAATTGATTAATTCGTAGGCAAAATCAATTTCTGCAGAAGCTGTAATCGATTAATTCGTAATGTAATC
The DNA here is from genome assembly GCA_007407185.1 of Glycine tomentella. Lineage (NCBI taxonomy): Eukaryota > Viridiplantae > Streptophyta > Magnoliopsida > Fabales > Fabaceae > Glycine > Glycine tomentella. Next base: position 115,669 of record PYAF01003077.1, read on the forward strand.
GACTATTTTAGTGAAATCCAGTTAAGGAAGATGAAGTGTAATTGATTATTTCCCATATATAATCAATTATTACAGTAAGATTTGAAATATAAAATCAATTTGAAGCGTAATCGATTATTCCAGAATGATTTGAATTTTTGAAACACTTTCTCAAACAATTTAATCGATTACCATTCACCGTAATCGATTATTCCTGTGAATTTGAATTTTGTAAAAGGATTTTTATGTTGTGTAATCGATTAATGCGTGGCTTAATCGATTATTATAGAGAAATTCATTTTCTGGAATTATTTTTCTTTGAAGAATAATCGATTATTCTGCTTGTGTAATCGATTACATAAGCACAAATTTTATTCTAAGCCATGTTTCAAGTTCATTTACTCAATTAATTCGTGCTCTAATCGATTATTACAGTGAAAATATCAGAATGAACAGTGTTTCATGCAACACAACTTGGAATTTTGGAGGCATATGTGATGATGGATTAAGTGAGAAGCTATTTCACATAGATAAGCACATAATCATGCTAGTAAAGATTAAATTCATCCAGGATACCTAGCATGTTTCTAAGAGTATAGAATCTATCTCTAGCCAAAGGTTTAGTAAATATTAGTAAATATATTAGCCAATTGATTGTGAGTATCAATGAAGTCAATTTTGATATTACCTTTTTGGATGTGATCTCTAAGGAAATGATGCCTTATCTGAATGTGTTTGGTCGTTGAGTGCATTATTGGATTCTTGGAAATGTTTATAGCACTTGTGTTGTCACATAGCAGAGGTATTTCTTTTAATTCTACACCAAAATCTTGTAATTGCTGCTTTAGCCATAGGCTTTGAGCATAACAACTTCCAGCAGAGATGTATTCAGCTTGAGCTATTGATAAAGCAACATAAGATTGTTTCTTGCAATGCCATGAGATCAATGAACTTCCTAGTATATGACAAGTTCCACTATTGCTTTTTCTATCCAACTTGCACCCTGCAAAGTCAGAATCAGAATAACCAACTAAATTAATTGATGCACCTTTAGGATAACAAAGACCAACTTTTGGTGTTGATTTGAGATATTTGAGGATTCTTTTGACTGCAGTGAGGTGTGATTCTTTAGGATTTGCTTGATATCTTGCACACAAGCACATACTCAGCATAATATCTAGTCTACTAGCTATCAAATACAATAAAGATCCAATCATTCTTCTAAATTTTGACTCATCAACCTTCTTTCCTTTTTCATCTGAATCAAGATAGGTTGATGTTGCCATTGGAGTTGCAGCATCTTTGCTTTTCTCCATTTCAAACTTTTTGATCACTTCAAGGTAATACTTGGCTTGATTTAGAAATGTTCCATTCTTCATTTGCTTCATTGAAGTCCAAGAAAGAATGTTAATTCTCCCATCATTGATATTTCAAACTCATTCTGCATAGAGATAGAAAATTCTTTGCACAACAATTGATTAGTTAACCAAAAATTATATCATCAATATATACTTGAACCAATAAGATATCATTCCTTTATCTTTTGATGAAAAAGGTTTTATCAACATGTCCTCTTGTGAAAGATTGTTCAAGCAGAAATTTGCTTAATCTTTCATACCAAGATCTTGGAGCTTGTTTTAAACCATAAAGAGCTTTCTTAAGTTTAAAAACATGGTTTAGATGTTTGAAATCAACAAAACCAGGAGGTTGCTCCACATATATATCCTCCTTAATATATCCATTTAAGAAATCACTTTTAACATCCATTTGAAAATGTTTAAAATCCATTAAACATGCCTATGCAAGCAATAACCTAATGGCTTCCAATCTTGCAACTGGAGCATAGGTTTCCTCATAGTCAATGCCTTCTTCTTGGTTGTAACCTTTTCCAACCAATCTAGCTTTGTTTCTGACTATGATTTCACTCTCATCAAGTTTGTTTCTAAAAATCCATTTAGTGCTAATAGGTTTGAGAGAAGAAGGTCTAGGAACAAGTTCCCAAACTTCATTTCTCTTAAACTGATTCAATTCATCATGCATGACATGGATCCAATGTTCATCAGTTAAGGCTTGATCAATATTCTTAGGTTCTATTTGTGAAACAAAAGCTATATTACAACAGAGATTTCTTAATGAAGATCTAGTAAATACTCCCTTTGAGACTTCACCAATGATATTGTCAAGGGAGAGATTTCTTGTAGTTTTCCAATCTTTTGGCTCTTTGACTGGTGTTGATTGTTTTGTTTCATCACTTGGTTCTTCTTTTTCTTTATCCATTGAATCATTAAGCTGGATGAACTCCTCCAAAGGACTTGCATCTATATCACACTTCTTTTCCTCCTTGGAGGGATTAGATTCATCACAAATCACATGTACAAATTCTTCCATGCACAAGGTTCTTTTATTGAAAACTCTATATGCTTTACTATGTAATGAATATCCAAGGAAAATGGCTTCATCAGCTTTAGCGTCAAATTTTCCAAGTGATTCTTTACCATTATTTAAAACAAAACACTTGCAGCCAAATGCTCTCAAATGAGAAATGTTTGATTTTCTACCTTTGTATAGTTCATAAGGGGTTTTCTTTAAAATAGGCCTTATTAGCAATCTATTCAAAGTGTAGCAAACTGTACTGACAGCATCAACCCAAAAATATTTAGGCAAATTTGTCTCATTAAGAAGAGTTCTTGCAACTTCTTCAAGGGATCTATTTTTCCTCTCCACAACACCATTTTGTTGAGGTGTTCTTGGAGCTGAAAAATTATGGTTAATTTCATTTTCTTCACAAAATTTTTCAAAATGCTCATTTTGGAATACCCCACCATGATCACTTCTTATTGAGATAATTTTGCTTCCCTTTTCATTTTGAGCAAGTTTGGCCAATTTTCTAAAAGCATTGAAAGCATCACTCTTGGATTTAAAAAATAAAGTCCATGTGAATCTAGAGTAATCATCTAAAATGACAAGTCCATAGTAATTACCTCCTAAACTCATAGTTCTAGAAGGACCAAACAAATCTATGTGAAGTAATTCAAGGGGTCTTGAAGTAGAAACAACATTTTTACTTTGAAAAGAATTTTTTGTTTGTTTCCCCTTTGACAAGCATCAGATAATTTGTCCTTTTCAAACTTGAGTTTGGGTAAGCCAATGACTAAATCCTTTTTAATTAGCTTGTTCATATGATGCATGTTAATGTGACTTGCCCTTCTATGCCATAGCCAAGTTTCATCAATTTTACTTATTAAGCAAGAAGTGTTGTGAAAGAATGCATGATCTATGGAGAGTAAATAGATATTACCTTTTCTTTTACCTATATGGATCACCTCACCATTTTGTCCATCACATATCATGCAACAATTGTCATTAAATGACACTTTGAACCCTTTATCACAAAGTTGGCTTATACTTAGGAGATTGTGCTTTAAACCTTCCACATAAAGAACATTTCTGATTTTGGTTTTGAAGTTGTCTCATATATTGCCTTCTCCAATTATCTTCCCTTTGTTATTGTCTCCAAAGTGACAAATTCTCCATCTTTAAGAGTCAAATTTGTGAGCATTGACAAATTCTCCCTTTGTTGTTATCTTTCCTTCACCAGTCATATGTCTAGAGCATCCATTGTCAAGATACCATAATAAAGATCTTGCTCTTAGACATACCTGCAAAATTCAAATCAATTTATAGAGGAAGGTACCCAATTGAGATTAGGTCCATAGGGGTTAGCTACTTTCTTCTTCTTTTGCACCCAAATACATTCTCCATTAGGCACATAGAATCTCCTAGCATAGCATTTATAAGATGTATGTCCTTTCATCATACAATAGTTGCATGTTACAAATTTTGATGAATTCCTTAAGTAAGCATTTTGATTGATCTTTGAGTTATTGAAATTCTTTTGATTTTTCTGTCTTAGTGGTACAACTATAGTTTTGCCAAAATATTTTGAGCCTTGTTTGTAACCCAAACCAAAAGTATCTCTAACATATTTCTGCACACTCAACATTTCAGCCAAGTTGCATTTACCTTTGTAAAGCTTTCTCAAAAGATCAATCAAATCACTATTCTTGGATAAGAGTAACATGTATTTTTCTACTTAACTTCTTTTGTAATCATCAAAATCCTTTTACAACATATTGTATTTGTCAATATTAGATGAAGAAGAAGCACATACACATCCATTCATTTTGTAACTTGAAACAAGTTTTTCGTTTTCTTCTTTCAAGTTACAAATTTCAGTTTGCAATTATGTAATTTTTGCAACATGCCATCTAAGATTTCCTTTTAACTTATTATTGGATTTTGCAAACTTTTGGGCCTCTTCATGCATTTGTTGAAAAGCATCAATAGCTTGATCAAGTTCAGAACTTACCTCAGTTCCTATAATAACCCTAAGTCATCCCGCGAACGGCGCAAGCATCAGAGCGGGTTTGGCGCTGTAATAACCCTTGTTGCTGAAAAGAGGACAAATTTTGGGGTTTTGCTGTGAGCCACGCTGGTAGCGTGGGAAGTGCTCCAGAAAGCTGATTTCCCACGCCTGGAGCGTGGGAAGTGCTCCAGAAAGCTGATTTTCACTGGAGTGCCACGCCTGGAGCGTGGGAGGCCACGCTGGGAGCGTGGAAGTCACGTCAGGGCCTATAAAAAGGCCCAAAACACGAAAATCTCATCATTTTCTCTCTTCTTCTTCTTCCTCAGCACCCTAACCTCCATGGGAGAGGCCTCCAATCTTCCATGACCTTGCTATGTGACCCTAAACACCTCCTAAACCCTTTATATCACCTCAAACAAGAGTGAGAGCGAGAATCCTTCCTCCATAACCTTCGAAACCCCAGAGAAACTCATCCTCTGATAGAGGCTGCAGAGAGCTCGAGTTTGACGAGGAACGGCGGTGGTTCTTCGACACCAAGGCTTGGGAGAGTAGCCCAGAGGCCTTCCTCTTCGTTTCTGAGGTAAGAAACTCGAGTTTCTCCGGTTGATTTTGGATTTGGGGGTTTTGATGAATAGTGACCCATCTGTGATAGAGCTAGAATTAGCTCTGGGTCCAGTTGAGAGATGTGTTTAGAATGATGAGAGGAGGAAGGATTAGC
>PYAF01003077.1:128395-143642 GCA_007407185.1 Glycine tomentella
CCCACCCTAGGTAAAATTCAAAATCTAAACCTATAGACTTCTCAAAAGATCTAAGAACCAGAGATCCCCTCTCTGTTCTACCCACTAGAAACCTATCTAGCAATGCTTTAAAGATACAAATTGTTATATGAACAAACAACAACAAAACAATCAATTTCTAAACAATACAACAATGAAATTGATTCAAGAAAGATATCACGTCAATATCCTTAGTGAAATGAATGAATTTAAATGATCAAACCAGACTGAGAATGAATGTCATGATCTTTCTTGATGAAATCTTTTGACAAATAGTGCTTCAACACAAGCTTCTCATGAAATACGTGACTCAACAAATGAGATTCTTCATGATTCTTGAAACTATTATGAATGAATGTTCTAATGTGCCTTGGTGCTTTTGAAATCTCCAAAGAGTGTTTTACAAGGCTTTTTTTTTTGAAAACTCATAAAATCTTATTTCACTTAATGAGCTACATCTATTTATAAAAAACAGAATTAACTGCCTTAATCGATTAATCCGTAAGTGTAATCGATTATTTTAACTAGTGTAATCGATTAAAGTTCCAAAAATAATCGATTAAAGTGTTCATCAGAAATCTAGAAAAAATCTCAAGAACAAATAATCGATTAACTCATGTCGTAATCGATTATTCCAGGAGATCTGGATTTTCTGAAACACTGATGTAATCGATTAACGCTCAAATAATTGATTATCACAGGAAGTGTGAAAAACTCATCAATGCATATTTAATCGATTACAATAATCTGGTAATCGATTAAACCTGATAAAATTTCTTCTGAAAATTGTGCAGATGTACATATAATCGATTAATCCATCAAGTAATCGATTATCACAGAACGACTTAACATAGTCAGCCTAATATAATCGATTACAAGAATTTGGTAATCAATTAAAGTGTTCATATGATAATATGCAGTTCTGTAAACATGCAATTAATCGATTAAATATGATCAGTAATCGATTAAAACAGTGAAAAACACTTTTTTGTGAAAACTTCAATGCTTTAATGTCATGCCAAATGATTCATGTGTTTTATGTGACTTAATCATGAATTAATGAATCAATGTATGCATGACTTAATCAAGCTATGTGAGGAATAAGAGATTTTATCTTTCTTGAACCAAGCTTTTGAACAAAATACATATGCCATCAATTTGAGTGGGCATGTAAAATCAAAACTTATGATTATCTAGACTTGATTCTCCATGATCTTCCTCAACATATTCTTCATCATATCTAACACTTTGGACACTGTTGAAAGTGCACACTCAGCTTTGGAAACAGCTCGAAAGAAAAACTCGATGTTGACTTTGCACTTCAATGAACAGAAGACTATGCTAGAGAAGTCACAGTTGACGTGCAAAGAGGCCGAGTCCAAGTTGCACAAGACTGGATCTTAATTACGAGTGGCCGAGGAGGATGCTGTCTTAGTAGGGGAGGCCTTGGCTATAGCGGTGGAAGAATCCTTCAAAAACACCCTGGAGAAAATATGCTGTTTGAACCTGGGGGTTGAACTCAATACCACCGGTATGCACTTTCAAGCCTACGTGGATAATGGCAGGTTAGTCCTTTCTTCTCCCGCTGAAGTGTAACATCCCGGGTGCTGACGAGGGCGGGGAGTGATCACCGGTGCAGTGAGGCACGAATAAGGAGTAGCTCCTGGCTGGCTTCCAGCGGGAGAGGTACATGAATGAATCGAATACACACCCGAACAAGAGGGATCCAGAGGCTGTGCAGGTATGGGACTGTACAATTGAGGAATAACTTAAAAGGATTTAATAGGTACTACCTATACCAACAAGGTGCATCTACTTTTCGGTAGCCGATAACATAAGAACTCCACAGTTAAGTGTGCTTGACTTGGAGCAATCTTGGGATGGGTGACCTCTTGGGAAGTTTCTCAGGAAGTGTGTGAGTGAGGACAAAGCACACTGAAAAGTCTTGTGTTGGTATGTAGGGACAGTCGTTGATCCTGCAAGTGGCCGGGCGTTACAAGTGGTATCAGAGCAAGGCCTCTCTACCAGTACGGTGTGGTTCGAGGACGAACCAGGCGGAAGTTGGTGGGCATGTAACATCCCGGGCGCTGACGAGGGCGGGGAGTGATCTCCGGTGTAGTGAGGCACGGACAAGGAGCGGCTCCTGGCAGGCTTCCAGTGGGAGGGGTACATGAATAAATCGAATACACACCCGAACGAGAGGGATCCAGAGGCTGTGCAGGTATGGGACTGTACAGTTGAGGATAACTTAAAAGGATTTAATAGGTACTACCTATACTAACAAGGTGCATGTACTTTTCGGTAGCCCATAACATAAGAACTCCAAAGTTAAGCGTGCTTGACTTAGAGCAATCTTGGGATGGGTGACCTCTTGGAAAGTTTCTCAGGAAGTGTGTGAGTGAGGACAAAGCACACTGAAAAGTCTTGTGTTGGTATGTAGGGACAGTTGTTGATCCTGCAAGTGGCCGGGCGTTACATGAAGACTCCGTAGTCCCAATGGACGAGGATCTGACACAAGGCGAAAAAGTGACCTCTGCCTAACAGGCTGATATGTAAGTTCAAACCCCAGGGACATAGGTGATTGAAGGATCGAGATGTTGGTTTATTGTGTAACTTGTCATTTATTTTGTAGCCTTTTCGAACACTGCCGGGTTTAGTCCCGACCTATTTGTAACCGACAATTTTTTTTTACGTATTCGCTCCTTTAATCCGAATACGCATGAATGTGTAGTAATCCAAATTCTTATGAAATTATTTGGCCAAAATTAAAAATATCCTTCGCGCGCGGAATAAATATTTGTTTGGTTCCAACGACCAAGTATTTTAAAACATAGATTACTCTTCTGTAACATTGTTCGAGTTGTGTTTCCTGGATTTGACAATGATTAACATGCTACATATAGACCTTCGCTTTAGCTAGATGGCCCTACATTTCAACCTGATCAGGGTTTAAATTGAAAATATAATGAACATTTATGCAAATAACCAAAAGGGGGGTGAATTGGTTTTACCTCAGAGTTTTAAAATTTCCTTTCAAAATTTATAATAGCGGAAGACTTTCAAAAGGATCTTATCTTTGAAAACCAATTAGAAAAAAATAATTTTCTTCATCAATCAAATCACTCTTGTGTTGTAACCAAGTTTGTGTAATGAACAAATTCTATACTTGAAGAATATAATGAAATACAAACTGAAATCTTAATGCACACAAGATTTATACTGGTTCACCTCTCAACCCCGGAGGCTACATCCAGTTTTCTTCCAACCAAATCTTGGTCAGAGTTCCACTATAACAAATATTTGTTCTTTACAAGCTTACAACTGATTTCTCTTACCCACCCTAGGTAAAATTCAAAATCTATACCCTATAGACTTTTCAAAAGACCATGAACCAAAGATCCCTCTCTGTTCTTCCCTCTAGAAAACCTTTCTAGAAAAAGCTTTAAAGAATACAAATGTTATATGGAAAATACAACACAATAACAAAGCAAATATCAATCAAAAGTCAAGCTTAATGTAACACCCCTAGGCCTCCGACGTGTTATCATTAATAATATCAGATTAACGCTTAAAACATAGTTTATAAAACTTAGCGGAAGCAAAAAATCGCTTTTCTTGATATATTATGTATGGAATAAACCAAATCACATAAAATTCACACACAAAGCACATTTGGCACACCCCTGCTGATCCAGTTTCTTACAACATAAACATAAAGACAGATAACTAGGCAGATTATCATAATACAACAAGTATACTCAGGCGAGAAATCTCATATACATAACAGAAACAGTTCTGTACAAACAAATACATCAGAACTCACGCCACATCGTGTGATACAAAAGAATATCAGCCCTCACAGAGGGTATATAGAACTATACAATCATCATCTGGTGTACACACACACCATCCCTTCTCAAGGGTACATCATATAACCAAAAATAATAAAAAATGAGCCTACAAGCTCCATCTGCTGCTATTAGCCAAGCAGAAACGTCTCTACTCGGGCCTCCTGCCTTGAGACTGCTCTCTTCGTCCGGAAGGGTCACCTGAAAAGCATAAATCCCCACACGGGGTGAGATAACAAATCTCAGTAAGCTCAGGCTCCATGGAGACATCTCCTCCACCCTGGCCCACTTCCATAACACATACATTAGGCAATCACAAGTAATTGGCCCACTGGCCTGGCCTTCTGGCCCTCATAACAACATAAGCATAGCATACAAACATGGCGGAGTTGCCTCAACGCCTGGCGGAGCTACCTCGACGCCTATATCAGTGAGAGTCCAGAACTCACACATGTGCCATCCCATTGGGTGCTAACCCTTCGCATGGATGCACAATATATGGTGCCTCCGAGAATAGAAGGAGCTACCTCAACTTCTAATCCCCTGACCTGTGGGAAACAATCCCCTGGGAGCTACCTCAACCAAGAGCCAACCATGCTAGGAGGAAACCATCAACTCCTAGGGAGGTCCATATCTATCTATTGGCCAACAGATCTATCACAATCATATCACATCACAAATCAAGCACAGATGCATACATATATCATTATGAGGATGCAACTACCAATGCATGCATCATGAAATAACCACCACTCCCCTGGAGTGTGGTGTGGCACACAAGATGGGAATTCATCCCCAGGGACACTGAACTTACCTGTCAAAGGCTCACTCTGTAGTTCTTTCCCTGGTCTGTGGCTCCCGTCACCAACAGTCTCACAATCAAGGCATATGCAGACTCATATCAACATCAAACCAATAGACATTCAATCAGAACAAATCATAGCAGAATTCCCCTATCCTAGGGTTCAATCAGAACAAGCCCTTACTAGGCTTCTCTCAAACCATACAAGGTTCACCATGGCTGCATACAAAGCATCTAAGTCATCACAGACTCAATGCAGCTCATCTAACAGAGCATAATCTCACAACAGCCCCATGGTTCAAAAACACTGGAACGGCCTAGAACTTAACCAAGGCACCATTCCACTAGTCTCACAGGCTCAACACAAGCATAATCAAGGCTCTGGCATGGCTCCAAAACCAAGAGTGACTTATTACACAAGCCACACATATAAACCACAGAGCCAAAGTTCAAAGTCATCTAAATCAAAAACTGAAAGCTAATCCTTCATCTATTCCTCGCTCTCAACAAGTTTCTCTACAAGACCATGGGCTAATTCTAGCCCCAGCTAATATGGGTCACTATCCATAAAACCCCCTAGGATCAAAATCAAATGGAGAAACTTGAGTATCTTACCTCAATGACGACTCAAAAGACCTCAGGACAGTTTCCTCAAGCTCTAGCGTCCTTTATACGTCGTGGGTCATCGCCACTCTCAAGTTCTCTGAGTTTTCCTTGAGAATTCAATTCTCTCTCACAAGGGGTTTTCAAGAAAACAATTGAAGGATTATAGCTTTCCCAAGGTTTCTCTAGGGATTAAAGGTCATAAGGAGGTGTTTTAACCAAGCTAAAAGGTCCTAGAAAGCTTGGAGTGAGCTCTAATGGAGGTTGGAGGTCCAAGGAGGAAGAAGACAACCTTTTCCTCTCAATTTTCGCGTTTTGACCCATTTATACTCAGCCTACCCGAACTCTGGCGCGATCCGCGCCACCTCCCGCGCCATCTGTGCCACAATGTCGGTGGTTCGGCGCTAACAGCGCCAACCCCGCGCCATCAACGCCAACTTCCCGAAACCTGTGGCGCCACCCGCGCCACCTTAGGCGCCATCGGCGTGAAATTCCAGAGAAAACTGATTTTCCAGGACACTTATGGCGCTATCAGCGTGAACCTTGATGCTATCAGCGTCAACTCCTAAAACAAATGGCGCTATCCGCGCCAACCTTGGCGCTGGCCGCGTGGAAATCCAGAGAAAATGGGTTTTCCAGGCCACTTCCCGTGCTAACCGCGCGACCTCTGGCACGACTCGCGCTGGCTGGAAACCTCTGGCGCCCCTGGCGCCACACTGACGCCCCTAGCGTCAGCTTCCAGTGGGTCTGGCGCGATCAGCGCTAGCCCTGGCGCCATCCGCGCCGCACCCTCCACAGGGTTTTCTCATGTGAATCCCCGCGCGACAAGAATGAGGGTCCTTACACTTAAAGTTCAAGAAAGATATCACCTTATAATCCTCAGCTAATTCAATGATATGAATGATTCAAACAATCTGAGAATATATGCAACAGATGAATAATACCCTTTCTTGATGCTTTCTTTAACAACTAGCTTGAACAATTCATCAAACTTTGAGAATTATAGCTAAAAACAGAAGTAACTCTCCATGATACTCATCATATTTGATTTTCTCACTAAATTCAGCCTTGGGTACTATTGAGAGCTTTAGAAGGTGTCTATCACAAGGCTTGCACAAGTATCTCTGTTTTTCACTTAATGAATAACACAGACCAGACTGTTCTATTTAACAAAAAAGATTTAACTAACTGTAATCGATTAATTCGTCAATGTAATCGATTTTTTTAACTATTGTAATCGATTATTTTAACCAGATAATCTATTAAAGTGTTCATCAGGAATCTAGAAATTTGTCATGAACAAAATAATCGATTAAGTCATTTTGTAATCGATTATTCCAGATGAACTCAGTTTTCTAAAACACACATGTAATCAATTAAGTTCCCATTTAATCGATTAACACTGACCATATCTAAAATTTATCAATGCACATTTAATCAATTACGAACATCTGGTAATCGATTAAACTAGATGAACATGCTGTGTAAATTTATGCAGAAGCTTATGTAATCAATTATATCTCAAGATAATCGATTATCACTGAAACTTTCTAATTCTGTATTAAGCTTATTTAATCGATTACGAACCAGTGGTAATCCATTAAAATGTTCATAAGGCAATGTCCAGAAAACACACACATGCTGTAATCGATTATTTCACCTAAATAATCAATTAAAGCAGTGAGAAACTGTTTTATAAAATTCCTAGACGCCTTTATGAATTTCTATCAATTTTCTTATTACCACATGATTAAATCTAATCAAACGAATGTATGAATGCATGAATTATCAAAAGCTAATAAGGATAATAAAGGTTTATCAACTGAACCAAGCTTAACAAAAATTACATATTTCATCAAATTGATTGGGCATGTAAAACATCAAAACTTATATGCTTCAAACTTTTTGAATCATTTGCTTCAGTTTCCTCAATTCTAAAGTAAATAGCACATCGTTCGTTGTCGAGATATTATTGATCACGATACCTCGTAATTTTTATTGACTTATAAGAAACTTTACACAGATAAGTTCGTGATCTCTTCGTAAAGATCAAAATACCTTATTGATTAATAATCGAATTATGTGACCACTCATGATCTCAACGAAAGAGAACACTATGAATTCCCGGTTGAAAGCTTTATTGCACCGCGGTTCATACTCTCGATAAAAGAAACATACATGAATTATACATGATATCGTTAATTCCGTCAAAGGAAAACGAAGATTTCATAAACTATTAATCAATTGAATTACAAAACGACTCATGATCTCGATGAAAGAGAACCATATGAACACGTGGTTGACATCTTATTGTATCACGACTCATACTCTCAATAAAAGAGAAACACATGAGTCATAAATTACACTGTTAATCCCGACACGGAAAACAAATACTTATTTTGCCATATGGCTTATTGCTCATTCCCTCTAACTCGGAACTAGCTGTAATATATTTTCAATTTGTTCGCATTCCAAGTTCGTTTGATTGCCTTTTCATCAAGGGTTTCCAACATATAAGCTCCTTGTCCGAGTTTCTGTGAAATCCGGTATGGTCCTTCCCAGTTCGTTGCTAGCTTCCCCTCTCAAGCATTTTTATTTCCGATATCCGCCGTCCGAAGCACTAAGTCGTCTTGTTCAAAACACCTCAACTTCACTTTCTTATTAAACTTCACGGCTGCTCGCTGTTTTGCTAGCAAATCCTGGGAATGGGCCTTAACTCGGATCTCATCCGTCAGATTCAACTTGATGGCCAAAGCCTCATTATTCTATCCTTCACCCTTCTGAAGTACGTGGTTACGTCTCCAAAATAACTGACCAATTTCTACTGGTATCATAGCTTCGCAGCCATAGGTCATTCGAAATGGGGTTTCCTTAGTAGACGTTTGAGCTGTGGTTCTGTGTCCCCGCAACACACAATACAGCTGTTCCACCCAACTCGAGCCGGCATCATACTTCCGCTTTCGCAATCCTTCAACGATTACTTTATTTGCTGCTTCAGCTTACCTGTTAGATTACGGGTGTTCTACTGAAGCGGAGTGATGCCTGATTTGGAACCCGACCATCATTTCTTAGAAAAGCCTATCAATGAATTGAGTTCCATTATTGGTTACAATCTCATCTGGGATCCCAAACCTGGAAATGATGTTTCGTTCAAAAAATCTTTGCACTCGAGCCGACGTAATGGTGGTGAGAGGTTTCGCCTCAATCCACTTTGTGAAATTATCTACTGCCACTATTAACCATTTTAACTGCCCTTCTGCTACTTTGAACGGCCCCAACAAATCCATTCCCCACTTAAAAAGGGCCATCGCGTTGAAATAATCTGCAACTTGGCGGGAGGAGATCACAGCAACCTAGCATATTTTTGACAACTTTCGCATTTCTAACTTGACTTGCAGAATCAGCTTCCATTGTCGGCGAATAGTATCCGGCTCACAAAGCCTTCCTCGCTAATGCCCTAGAGCCCATGTGTTGGCCATTGATGCCTTCATGTATCTAGGTCAGCACGTACTCAACTCTATCGGGTTTCAAACAAACCAGCATCAGGGTGTGCAATCCTCTGCGGTAGAGTTCATCATCTACTATTGTGTACATAGCTATATCACGTACCAATTTCTTAGCCTCCATCACGTCATCCGCCACTATACCCTTTTCCAGATAATCAATCATCGGTCAGCTCCAGTCTTCCACTGTCAAGATTATCATCACACTGGTTGGTTTAGAAACTTCCTACTGAATAACAGTCCTGTGGTTACTCGGGCTCTTGGTACTTGCCAACTTTGACAAGATGTCGGCCCTTGCCAATAACGGCCCTTTCACTTGATATCGTCCCTCGATCTGGGCTGTGACGAGCTAAGAGTTGGTGAACACCTTTATTTTCTTCGCGCCCTATTCCTTCGCCTGCAATAACCCTGCTATTAATGCTTCATACTCTGCCTGGTTATTCGATGTTGGGAAATTTAATTGAAGAGATTGCTCAATAGCCACCCCTTTTGGATTTTCAATTATGATCCTGGCTCCGCTTCCTTTCATGTTAGACGATCCGTCAACGTACAACTTCCAAAAGTTCTCCATATCTCCACTAACCGGAGTTAGTTCCATAACGAAATCTGCCAAAGCTTGGGATTTAATAGCATGTCGGGCTTTATATTTAAAGTAAAATCAGATAGTTGTATCGCTCAGTTTATCATCCTTTCAGCCAAGTTCGGCTTGTGTATTACTTGCTGAATTAGCTGATTGGTTCTGACAATGATTGTATGGCTTTGGAAGCACGGGCGAAGCTTCTTTGCGGCTACCAACAGGGCAAAAGCCATCTTCTCCAACCTCTGGTACCATAACTCAGAGTTTCGAAGGGCCTGACTTACGAAATAGACAGGTTTTTACATTTTGGAGGCTTCCCTTACCAATACCGCACTAACTACTTCATCTCCCATCGATAAGTATAAAATTAATATCTCCCTGTGTTGAATTCAGGGGGAGCTACTTGAAGCATAAGCAAAGATTGATTCAAGTCTCAAGTTTTGAGCTTTCAAACATGCAAAGGACAACTTGGAGATTAATTAGGATAAAATGTAAGAGAAAAGCAATTCTGATGATCCTAAAGCATTGCATTCATTCTATCTCATAAAATGGTTTAATAAAAATCACAAGGCTTTCATAAAATGGTTAAGTTTCAAACTTGTTTCAAAGGTTTTTGGAAAAAATGGCTTTCTTGCTGCTTTAATCGATTACCACATCGTATTAATCGATTATTTTGTTCTTCACGTATTCTGGAAAACATGGATCTTCTGTCTTAATTGATTACAAGACGGAATAATTGATTATTTGTTCCGTTAAAGAAATTCCAGAAAAGCTTATGAACATTTTAATCGATTACATTCTTGGATTAATCGATTACATAAGAAAAAAAATCGATTATTAGGCGGGTATAAATCGATTATTTCTGTTACATTTTTCTGTTATAAATAAGAAATCACTTTGCTTGATTTTGTAACATTGAATATTGATACCCATTAAGCCAAAATAGTTCTAAAAGCCTTTCTCAGTGTTTTCAAAGTGTTCTTACATGCTTGCTCTGTTTCTACATTGATTATGAGTTTGTGAGTCAATCTTGAGCAAGATTTCATTCAAGATAAAGGGAAGCTGATTTAACTTGCTAATTCAACCTGTGTTAATCCATCATATGCATTGTTAATCATTGGATCATCAGGTTGTTTCTCTCCTTAATCTTTCTGTAATTTTTGTTTTGATTTTGGAGGTAATTCTTTGTGTTTTGTTCTATTGTAATTGGGTTTCTTGCTTGTAAACTAGAGATAGTGTTTCTCTAGGGGTTGTACTGAGTAGTGTTCTCAGTGGGTTTGTCTCTAAGAATCTAATAGTGTTTTAAATTTTTGTACTTTATCTAGAGTTGATAAAGGGAGACTTTTGTAATTACTTGTAAGAACAGACAATTGCAACAATGGAACTCCATTCTAGTGTTGAGTGGAAGAAAACTGGATGTAGCTTCATAGTGTTTGAAGTGAACTAGGATAAATCTTTTGTGTTTTGATTCTAATCTTTTTCTTGATTATATTCTGTCTATCTTGGTTGTTTTTGCTTTGCTTATCAATTCAATTTTGAGCTATTGGATACCTTGGGTTGAGCATTTAATTGAATAAGGATTCTTGGTTTCAAAAGTGATTAAGATCCTAAGGGTAACTCTGATTTTGTCTAAGAAATTTTTTTAATTTACCAAGCCTAACCAATTCACTCCCCGTCTTGGTTAAGTGTGAAGTGTTCCTATATTTTACAATTGGCATCAAGAACAGGTTCTTGAAAGTTACTTAAGATCACTACTTTCGTTCAAAAAAATGAATACTTCACAAATAACCTTCAAGGAAGGTGCTTCCTTAAACAGACCTCCTTTGTTTGAAGGGGAGCATTTTAGTTTTTGGAAAAAATAGAATGAAGCTCTTTATTCAATCTAATGATCCAGGTGCTTGGAATGCAATAGAAAAAGGTCCTAGGGTACCCATCAAAATTGTTGATAATAACATGATTGTCAAAGATTGGGATGAGATGAATGATGAAGAAAAGAGGATTGCTCAATATGATTTTAAGGCCAAGAATATGATAACTTCTGCTCTTTCTTATGATAAATTCTTTAGAACAGTTAGATGTACCAGTGCCAAGAAGATGTGGGAGATGCTAAAGATCACCCATGAAGGAACTGAAGAAGTGAGGAGATCAAGAAAGCATTCCTTAATACTTGAATATGAGATGTTCAAAATGAACCAATATGAAAGCATCTCTCAACTCCAAACAAGATTCACACACATAGTGAATCATCTTTTGGGACTTGGAAAGACCTTTGATGTTGAGGAATTGAACATCAAAATCTTGAAGTGTCTCACTAGAGCTTGGCAACCAAAAGTGACAGCTATCAAAGAATCCAAAGATCTTTCACAAATGACCATGGCTGCTCTCTTTGGTAAGTTACTTGAGTATGAATTAGAATTATCTCAACTAACCTTTGGTGAAGATGCATATAGAAAAGGCAAAGGAATTGCACTAAAGGCTGCAGCACCTATGGAAAAAGAAGAAAACTCAAGTGATGAGGAAGATGAAGACAGCATGAACTTAATTGTGAAAAAGTTCAGCAAGTTTTCTAAAGAAGAATAAGGGCAAAGGATTCATAAAAAATAACAAGAGCAATACCAACAACAACAGTAGCAACATCAAGAAGGTTGACAATAACTTCACATGCTTTGAATGTGGGAAACCTGGCCACATAAAGTCAGAATGTTCAATCTACTTGAAGAAACAACAAAGTGACAACAAAGGCAAGAGAGAAGCAAAGCCCAGAAGAGCCTATATTGCTTGGGAGGACAATGATTCTACAACTTCCGATTCCTCCATTGAATTAGAGGAAGCTAACATGTGTCTTACTTCAATTGTCAATGAAGGGAATGATGATCTCTTAGAAGAAGAAGATGAGGTAACCTCTGAACTTGATCAAGCTATTTTTGCTTTTCAAGAGATGCATAAAGAGGCTAAAAAGCTTGCTAAATCCAACAATAAGCTTAAGAAAAATATTGAGAATCATCTTGCAAAAATAATGGAATTACAAACTGAAGTTTGTAACTTGAAGGAAGAAAATGAAAAACTTACTTCAAGCTACAAATCGAGGAAACAAACTAAAATATCTTTTCAAAGTAAAAACATTGTTTCCACCTCAAGACCACTTGAATTACTGCACATTGATTTGTTTGGTCCTTTTAGAACCATGAATTTAGGTGGTAATTACTATGGACTTGTTATTGTTGATGACTACTCTAGATTTACTTGGACTTTGTTTTTAAATCCAAGAGTGATGCTTTCCATGCTTTCAGAAAATTGGCCAAACTAGTTCAAAATGAGAAAGGTTGTAAAATTATCTCAATTAGAAGTGACCATGGTGAAGAATTCCAAAATGAACATTTTGAATAATTCTGTGAAGAAAAGGGAATTAACCACAACTTTTCAGGTCCAAGAACACCCAACAAAATGATGTTGTGGAGAGGAAAAACAGATCACTTGAAGAAGGTGCAAGAACACTTCTAAATGAGACAAATTTACCAAAGTGTTTTTGGGCTGATGCAGTAAGTACTGTTTGTTACACTTTAAATAGATTACTCATAAGACCCATCTTGAAGAAAACACCTTATGAGTTATACAAAGGAAGGAAGCCCAATATTTCTCATTTATGAACTTTTGGCTGCAAGTGTTTTGTTTTAAACAATGGGAAAGAATCACTAGGAAAGTTTGATGCAAAGGTTGATGAAGCCATATTTCTTGGATATTCATTGCAAAGTAAAGCATATAGAGTTTTCAACAAAAGAACTATGTGCATGGAAGAATCTGTTCATGTAATTTGTGATGAATCTAACCCCTCAAAAGAGGAAAAAGATTGTGATGAAGATGCAGGTCATCTAGAGCAAAATGTCCAGCTAGAGAAATTATCTATCAATGAGAAAAGTGAACCTAGTGCTGAAGTAATTCCATCAACTTCCAACCAAAGGTCAACAAAAGAGTGGAGAGCTACAAGAGACCTTTCACTATACAATATTATTGGAGAAGTGTCAAAGGGAGTCTCTACTAGATCTTTTCTTAGAAATTTATATTGCGACATGGCTTTTGTATCTCAAATTGAACCTAAAGATATTAACCATGCCTTACAAGATGAACATTGGATGCATGCCATGCATGATGAACTGAATCAATTCAAAAGAAATGAAGTTTGAGAACTTTTTCCTAGGCCATCATCAATTAAGCTTATTGGTACAAAGTGGGTTTTAGGAACAAACTTGATGAAAGTGGAATCATAGTAAGAAACAAGGCTAGATTGGTTGCTAAAGGTTATAACCAAGAGGAAGGCATTGACTATGAGGAAACTTATGCTCCAGTTGCAAGATTAGAAGCAATTAGGTTATTACTTGCATATGCATGCTTAATGGATTTCAAACTTTATCAAATGGATGTCAAAAGTGCCTTTTTAAATAGTTACATAGAGGAGGACATCTATGTTGAACAACCTCCAGGTCTTTTTGATTTTAAACATCCTAATCATGTTTTTAAACTTAAAAAGGCTCTCTATTGTCTGAAACAAGCTCCAAGATCATGGTGTGAAAGATTGAGTAAGTTCCTACTTGATCAATCTTTTGTAAGGGGCAATGTTGATAAAACCTTGTTCATTAAGGGGCATAAGGATGATATCCTATTGGTTCAAATATATGTTGATGACATAATTTTTGGTTCAACTAATCAAATGCTTTGTAAAGAATTTTCTGCAGCTATGCAAAATGAGTTTGAGATGTCTATGATGGGAGAGTTAACATTCTTTCTAGGACTTCAAGTTAAACAAATGAAGAATGGAACTTTCCTCAATCAATCAAAGTATTGCCTTGAAGTCATAAAGAAGTTTGAAATGGAGAAAAGCAAAGATGATGCAACTCCAATGGCAACTTCGACATACCTTGATCAGATGAAAAAGGGAAGAAGGTGGATGAATCCAAATATAGAGGAATGATTGGTTCTTTACTATATTTGACAGCTAGTAGACCAGATATTATGTGCAAGATATTAAGCAAATCCAAAAGAGTCTCACCTTACAGCAGTCAAAAGGATCATCAAATACCTCAAGGCAACACCCAAAGTTGGGCTTTGGTATCCTAAGGGTGCACCAATAAATATTATTGGATATTCTGATTCTGATTTTGCAGGATGTAAACTTGATAGGAAAAGCACAAGTGGAACTTGTCATCTTCTTGGAAGCTCATCAATTGGACCTGCAGAATTGATCAACACAACCAAATATGCAAGAAACAAAAGACTCAAAGCACAATTATAGCAAACCACACCTAAAAATAAGAACTGATATATGAACTAATATAGGTAACAGAACAAAGCACAATTCGAGTTACTGTTCCATTGGTGATCAGAGTGAAATTCTCAGCTTAACTCGAATGCTACTTTGCTTCTCTACTACTTGCAACAATGAACAATGATCACAGAACACAAAGCAAAAACAACACTAACACAAACAAAACAGAAAACACACACACACACACAAACACAGAACCCTTAAACAGAACCGATGATCCCCGGCAACGACGCCAAAATTTGATCACGAGGTCTCACTCGGTCAAATTAATACAAATTAAATGTAGTACTAGGAAGTGACTCCTAGGTCGTCTCTCAAGGACCAATTGTCTATGTTTAAGGGATTAAACGTGTAAGGGGGGGGGGTTGACAGAATGTAGGAAATCTAATTCAAAACAGAAATTAACAACTAATTGCAGTGATTAAAAACAAGTCAGACCTTAGAACAAATTGCGCCTCTAATATCCTTGGTTCACGAAAGATAATCTGTTCTACTTAATCCTTATCAGTCCAGATTAATCTACTAAGCGAAGATTAACCTAAAACGTCATTACACGAATTAAGCAAACGTGAACCT
>PYAF01003077.1:143742-155479 GCA_007407185.1 Glycine tomentella
AATTTTAGCCCAAAAATCACTAAAATAAAATAAAACAAAAATAAGCTGCTGATGTGGAAAATGATGCTGACGTGGCGCACTCCAATCTTCAAGTCCAAAAATTAATTCCAAGCCCATTTAATTATTAATCTGCCCTGAAAAATCAAATTGGAATAATTAAACTTAAAATAATCCAAACTAATTAAAATCTGAATTATCGATCCAATTAAGTCCTAAATGAGAATCAGTGC
This sequence comes from Glycine tomentella, assembly GCA_007407185.1. NCBI lineage: Eukaryota > Viridiplantae > Streptophyta > Magnoliopsida > Fabales > Fabaceae > Glycine > Glycine tomentella. Next base: position 143,973 of record PYAF01003077.1, read on the forward strand.
AAAATATAAATAATTAAGCACAAGTTAGGGATTAAAATGAGTACAGAAAGATGAGTAAATAGTGGTAAATAGTGACTCATCACTCACTCATATCATGGCATTGCAAGAAACAAGCTTATGTGGCTTTGTCAACTGCTGAGGCTGAATATATCTCAGCTGGGAGTTGCTATGCACAAAGCCTATGGCTTAAACAACAATTGCAAGACTTTGGAGTTGATCTTAAGGAGATACCACTACTTTGTGACAACACAAATGCAATAAATATTTCAAAGAATCCTGTCATGCACTCAAGGACCAAGCACATTGAAATTAGACATCACTTCATAAGAGACCATGTGCAGAAAGGTAACCTTAAGATTGATTTCATTGATACAAATAATCAATGGGCTGACATATTCACAAAACCTTTGGCTAGGGACAGATTTTAAGCTTTAAGAAACATGCTAGGTATACTTGATGAATCTAACTTAAACTAGCTTGTTTGATTATGCCTTTTCATGCTTAAATTCAATCCATTGCTAAAAACATTGTAAAAAGTTGTCTGATGAGTCACTATTTACCTTTATTTTTCTCACCTTTTTGTACTCATTTTAATCCCTGATTTGTGTTTAATCGTTTATATTCCGCACTGTTTCTCATTTAGGATTTAATTGGACCGATAATTCAGATTTTAACTAATTTGGATTTTTTTAGTTTAATTATTCCAATTTTTATTTTTAGGGCAGTTTAATAATTAAATGGGCTTGGAATTAATTCATGGACTTGAAGATTAGAGTGCCGCGTCAGCATCATTTTCCACATCAGCATTTTATTTTCGTTTTATTTTGTTTTAGTGAATTTTTTGGGGCCAAAATTGTTAGGAAAGACCCATTTTCTTTTAGGTCAGACACTAGTATTTATAGAATACTGTGCCCATGCAAAAGGGAGAATAATTCACGCTCAGTTTCTCTTTAGGGTTTTTAGGTTTTCGTCGTTGTTGATTATTCTGATTAGGGTTTTCGTTTTTGTTTGGATTTTCTGTTTCGGAATACGGTTGCGTTTCAATTTCAGTGCTTATTTTGTTTCTGTTTCAAGTGTTTAATCTCGTTTTCTGCTTTCAGTATTTTGGTTTTCGTTTTTGTTAAGTTTCATTTTCTGCTTTCAGTCTAGTTTCGTTTAATGTTCGGCTGTTATTCAATTCATGTTTCTGTTTCAATTTTCGAATTAATGGAAGGATAAATCTTAGGGTTGGACCCTAGGACAGATTACAAACCTTTAATGGAGGTTCTCTGTACTTGTAATTCTGTTCTGCTTGGTTCTTCCTTGTTGGGCCTCTGTTCTGTATCTTTTTCGAATTAGAGTCATGCTTAATGATTCTGAGTTGGTTGATTCAGTAATCTCAGGTTGCTTAATCTTGAGAGATTAGGTCTGACGAGGTTCGCGTTTGCTTAATTTGTGCAGGGAAGTTTTAGGTTAATTTTCGCTTAGTAGATTAATCTGGACTACCAAGGATTAAGTTAGGATAGATTATCTTTCGTGAATCGAGGATATTAGAGGCGCAATCTGTTCAAAGGTCTGACTTGTTTAATCACTGCAATTATTTGGTATTTCTGTTTTATTTTATATACTCTTGCATTCTGTTAGAATCCCCCCCATTACACGTTTAATCCCTTAACACAGACAATTGATCCTAGAGAGACGACCTAGGAGTCACTTCCTAGTACTGCATTAAATTGTATTAATTTGACCGAGTACGACCGCGATCACTGTCACAAACTCGAAAAAACTCTGCTATCTGATATTTTCTCTGTAATAATCGATTACTTGTCGGGATAATCAATTATTTTCATTAAAAGTCATATTATTTTTTATTTTTGAGCTACTGTAATCGATTACAGCTAAGTGGTAATCAATTATTCTCTTATTTCTGAGAAATTTCTCTTCCTGGAGTAATTGATTACGTATCGGGATAATCGATTACAATGAACAAAAATGCTATTTTCAATTTCAATGTTCTCCTGGAATAATCGATTACAGGAAAAGAGTAATCGATTACCTTTCAGTTTTTTCTAAATTCCAGATTTTAAAACTTCTTGGAATAATCTATTACACGATAGGATAATCGATTACATGAGCTCTGATACTTGTTTAAATTTCTATCTTGACTGATTTAATCGATTACTAAGGAATATAATCGATTACACATCATCTTCAACCTCTGAATGCTTACAAAATAATCGATTACCTTACAGAATAATCGATTATTGTGTATTAATTTTGTTTGCTAAATATATGAAATAATCGATTACGCTAGATTTTAATCGATTATTTAAGCTGTTATTTGAATTCTGATAGTTTTTTCTGGGTTTGGTAACTGCCCAATCCAATCAATTTCATATCTAATCATCATTAACTGTCTCTAACAGCTATATTTTTGAATAATTTGAACGTTGGTGATTGATTTTTGTCTATAAATACTTGCTTTGCATCAGTATTTGTCTTTGCACCAATATCTCTATCTACTCTTGCTTTCTTTCTCTCTTAAGCCCTATGTTTCTGTAACCTTCTGTCTGTGTCCTTGCTTTCTACTTAACATGTCTACACCAAAACGTATTAGGACTGGTAAGAGAAAGGTAGAGGAGTCTTCTTCAAACCCACAGCCTCAACCACCCCCAAATAGGTTGGACATATGGTTCAACAAAGAATCTGATAAAATGAACTATTTGCAGTTCAATGCAACCAAGACCATTAGTTCACCTAAATATTTTAGCCTTGACTGGTTCATAAAGGAAGGATTTATATTTCCTGCCTACATAGAAGCCCAAGGTCGTAGGTCATTTGTTGAGATGAAGGGTACTTATTACCCTGATTTGGTAAAGGTTTTATATACCTATGCCAAAGCATCTATGAATGGGAACCTCAAGTCTGTTGTCAAGGGAGTTGAGATGGAAATAACTCCTGAATTATGGGAAACAATTGCTGGGGTAGTATGTGAGGCGGAGAGAAAATTTGAAGAGAACCCCTAGGGTTATAATAAGATGGATACCTCTAGAGGTATGCTAACTAACCCTGATATACAATTGAGGAATAGGTTGGAAACTGGCCCAATGACTCATGAGGACGGGCTCCTTCACTATATTCTCACCTATGTCATCACTCCAAGGGCAACAAACCATGCCCAAGCAACTGATGAAGACCTACAACTTGTGTATAGTTTGAAGCATTCTATACCCATGAATTGGGTAATTATCTTTCAAGAGCTTATGTTAAAATCCAAAAGGCTTGTCAACTATCCATTTCCTTATCCCATTCTAGTTTCCAAATTCATTGATCATTTCAAGATTGATGTGACAAATGAGGCGATGGACAACACCAACTCCTCAAACAGCCTTATCCAAGAAAAACATCTGTCCAAACTTGGATTAATGAAGACACCAGATGGATGGGTAATGGCTGGGCAACAACAGCAAATGCCTCCTCAAATGCCACAACCTGATCTTGCTGATGTTGGTGATCAAGAGGACATTTCTACAGACTCAAGGGAACCTGATCAACCCCTCTATACTCAATTTGAGTCTCTCATGCTGGCAAAGATGGATGGGCTGCTCAGCATGCACCATGAATTCAGGGCTGAAACTCAAGGCTCCTTTAGGGACATCAATGATAGGCTAGATAATATAGAAGCCACTCTTAGAATGGATGAATCTGAAGAATTTTAAGTCTTAGTTTTGTTTAGTTTATGAACTCTGTTTTTTTTATGCTTTTTAGTTCTATTCTGTAATCATCTCCCTAATATTAATGAAATGTTATGTTTCTAGTTACTTATATCCGTTGTGCTTTGCCATTTTTGACTTTAACAAGCCAAATAGGGGTAGAAAAATTGATTTGAGTAATTCTCTGCATACACCTCTGTTTGCCCCTATTTTTCGTGCACATTTTTTGCTAAAAATTGGTCTAAATGGCTTGTGAAATTTAGGGGGAGATAACTGTTAAAAATGATTGCATTAAGTCAATAAATCATGTGAATGAATGCTAAGTTAATCTTAGATGCTTTTAACACTTGTTCTTGCAAAGGAATTGAATTTTTCAGGTTTGAAAAAGCTTAAATAAGTTCTATGCTGATCCCTCAAATTAATCTCAAGACTCACTGCTAATCAATTAAAGATTTGGCATGTTTAAAGCCAAAAAGGGGGAGATTGTTGAATTCAGGGGGAGCTACTTGAAGCATAAGCAAAGATTGATTCAAGTCTCAAGTTTTGAGCTTTCAAACATGCCAAGGACAACTTGGAGATTAATTAGGATAAATTGTAAAAGAAAAGCAATTCTAATGATCCTAAAGCATTGCATTCATTCTATCTCATAAATAACTTAAAATACTTTAATAAAAATCACAAGGCTTTCATAAAATGGTTAGGTTTCAAGCTTGTTTCAAAGGTTTTTGGAAAAATGGCTTTCTTGCTGCTTTAATTGATTACCACATCGTATTAATCAATTATTTTGTTCTTCACGTATTCTGGAAAAGCTTTCATGAACATTGTAATTGATTACATGTTGGATTAATCGATTATTATACCTTTGGTTTTTAGAAAACTGCCTTGTTAAACCTTTTAATCGATTACCTATGGGTAGTAATAGATTACATGCTTAAATATGTATTTTACAAACTGTTGTGATAATCGATTACCAGTATACTGTAATCGATTACATAGGCTTATCTGAAAAATAGCCACTCCCTGCTTTAATCAATTACCATAGATGGTAACCGATTACATGTTATGTTTAAATTCTAAGTTTTGTACTAGATAATCGATTACCTAGATTAGTAATCGAGTACATTGTGTAATCAAAAAGGCTATGGCTCTTGCTTTAATCGATTACCTCGATTAGTAATCGATTATATAGTGTATTTTGGAAAACATGGATCTTCTGTCTTAATTGATTACAAGACGGAATAATCGATTATTTGTTCCATTAAAGAAATTCCAGAAAAGCTTATGAACATTTTAATCGATTACATTCTTGGATTAATCGATTACATAAGAAAAACAATTGATTATTAGGCGCGTATTAATCGATTATTTCTGTTACATTTTTCTGTTATAAATAAGAAATCACTTTGCTTGATTTTGTAACGTTGAATATTGATACCCATTAAGCCAATATAGTTCTAAAAGCCTTTCTTAGTGTTTTCAAAGTGTTCTTACATGCTTGCTCTGTTTCTACATTGATCATGAGTTTGTGAGTCAATCTTGAGCAAGATTTCATTCAAGATTAAGGGAAGCTGATTTAACTTGCTAATTCAACCTGTGTTAATCCATCATATGCATTGTTAATCATTGGATCATCAGGTTGTTTCTCTCCTTAATCTTTCTGTAATTTTCGTTTTGATTTTGGAGGTAATTCTTTGTGTTTTGTTCTATTGTAATTGGGTTTCTTGCTTGTAAACTAGAGATAGTGTTTCTTTAGGGGCTGTACTGAGTAGTGTTCTCAGTGGGTTTGTCTTTAAGAATCTAATAATGTTTTAGATTTCTATACTTTATCTAGAGTTGATAAAGAGAGACTTTGTAATTACTTGTAAGAATAGAAAATTGCAATAATGGAACTCCATTTTGTAAAATATGGGAACACTTCACACTTAACCAAGTGGGGGGGTGAATTGGTTAGTCTTGGTAATTTAAAAATTTATTGATCAAAATCAGAGTTTTTCCCTTTTGGATCTTTATCACTTTTGTAACCAAGAACATTTATCTAGTCCAAATTTCAACCCAAGAGATGTAATGCTTCAAGAATTTGTAGATAACAAGAATTCACAAACAAGAAAGATAAAGTCAACCAAATATGCAGAATTAAAACAACACACAGAGAATTATACTGGTTCACTTCAAACAGTATGAAGCTACATCCAGTTTTCTTCTACTCAACACTAGAGTAGAGTTCCACTATTGTAAATTTCAGTTCTTACAAGTTATTACAAGCCTCTCTTTATCAACCCTAGATAAAGTTCAGAAATCTAAAACACTATTAGATTCTTAAAGACAACCCTACTGAGAACACTACTTAGAAAATCCCCTAGAGAAACACTATCTGTAGATTACATGCAAGAAACTCATTTACAATAGACAAACCAACACAAAATTCAAAAGAGAATTACAACTTCAAAGAATAAGGAAAGAAGTCACCTGATGATCCAAAGAATGATATGCATAAGAATGATTTCACCAGGTTGAATACAGAATGCAAACTCAGAACATAACTTTCCTTAAACTTTTAAAAGAGAAAATCTTGTTTCACTCATCCCTTAAAGACCCATAAGAGTTTTATGGAAGCAAGAACTCAATGAACCCATAAATATCACTTAGAGAAAGTTTAGAAAGCCTTAGAATGCTTAGAATACGAATTACTCAAGTTTTTAAAACAGCTGAGCATGGGTTCTATTTATAGTGATATTTCTAACCGTCAGTAATTGATTAAAAACGCTCCTGTAATCGATTATTTAGCCTTTGTAATCGATTAAACCATTCATAATGATTATGGGTAACTATAATGAACAAATTAATCGATTATTCCGACACGTAATCGATTAAACCCGAAGTATGCATAATCGTGAATGTACTATGTAATCGATTACAATAATTGGTAATCGATTAAACCAGAGATATGGTATTTTCTATTTGGCTTATGTAATCGATTACGGCTTGGTGGTAATCAATTAAACCCGAAGTATGCAAAATATGTTTGAACTGCATAATCGATTACAATAATTGGTAATCAATTAAACCAGAGATATGATATTTTCTATTTGGCTTATGTAATCGATTACGGCTTGGTGGTAATTGATTAAAACTGTCACCAAGGCAGATTATATGTGATCTAAGATCAAATAATTGATTATTTCGATAACGTAATCTATTAAACTGTTCTTGAAAAATTTCCAGAAAATACCAAGAACAAAATAATCAATTCTTTGCATGTCATAATCAATTAAACCAGTGATATGCTATTTTTCCAAAAACACTTAGTTTATTTCAAAAACTTAAAGCAATTTATCAATGCCTTGTGATTTATATTTCTCAAACTTATGATTGATATGAATGCAATGGTTGATCATCAGAAAACTTCCTTCCTTTTACATTTGATCACAAGCTTTTCTTCAATGCTTCAAGGGCATGTTGAAAGTTCAAAACAATCCTTTCTTGAATCAATGTTCTTTGTGCTTCAATCAACTCCCCCTCAAATCAACACATTCTAGTGTTGAGTGGAAGAAAATTGGATGTAGCTTCATAGTGTTTGAAGTGAACTAGTATAAATCTTTTGTGTTTTGATTCTAATCTTTTTCTTGATTATATTCTGTCTATCTTGGTTGTTTTTGCTTTGCTTATCAATTCAATTTTGAGCTATTGGATACCTTGGGCTGAGCATTTGATTGAATAAGGATTCTTGGTTTCAAAAGTGATAAAGATCCTAAGGGTAACTCTGATTTTGTCTAAAAAAAAATTTTAATTTACCAAGCCTAACCAATTCACCCCCCTCTTGGTTAAGTGTGAAGTGTTCCTATATTTTACACGCTGGGCTCTGGTTTTGATAACACAGGTAGGGAGGCCAAACATCTCTTTACCTCGATGAATGCAGCCTCGCAATCCGAGTTCCATCCTACAACGGCTTCTTTCTTCAGCAGCTTTAAGAAAGTGAGCGCCTTCTCTGCTAATTTTGGAAGAAAGCACGTTAAAGCGACCAATCTTCCCGTTAGTTGCTGAATCTCCTTCTTATTTGTTGGAAATTGCATGTCCAACACGACCTTACATTTATCCGGGTTTGCTTCAATTCCTCTATGGGTTAACATGAATCCCAGGAATTTCCTAGCTGAGACTCCAAACGCACATTTAAGCGGATTTAAGCGAATATTATATTCCCTTAACCTGCCAAATGTTTCTTCCAAATTTTTATATGGTCATCCATAGTGGTTGTTTTCACTATCATATCATCAATGTAAACTTCGATATTTCAATCGAGTTGGGGCTCGAAGACTTTATTCATCATCCTTTGGTATGTAGCCCCTGCATTCTTCAACCCAAAAGGCATCACATTATAACAATAATTTGCCTTGTCGCCTATAAAAGCTATTTTTTCCTGATCCGATGGGTACATGGCTATCTAATTATATCCCGAGTAAGTGTCCATAAACGACAGTAGTCGGAACCCAAACGAGTTATCCACGAGTTGGTCAATATTCGGCATCGGATAGGCATCCTTAGGACATACCTTGTTTAAATCGGTGTAATCCGTACATACTCTCCATTTCCCGTTAGATTTCCGAACCATGACTACATTGGATAACCATGTGGTGTATTGAATTTCTCATATAAACCCGGCTTCTAAAAACTATTTGATGTGCGTGGACAATGCTTGAGTTCTTTCAAGACCGAGCTTCCATTTTTTCTGTTGGACTGGCTTTGATTCGTGGTACATGGATAATTTGTGGCAACAAAAGGTTGGATCTATCCCCAATATTTCTGATGCTTTCCAAGCAAACACATCTTGGTTCCTTCTGAGGCATTCCATGAGTTTGACTTTGACGTTTGAATCCACCATTTTTCCAATCTTAGTGATTTGCCACGATTGGTTTCCTATCTACACTTCTTCTACATCTTCAGCTGGTTCTGGTCTCTATCCTTCAGAACTTTCTCTCATGTCGAGCTCTACCATGTTTATTGGTTTTCCCGACTGTCATTCCACTATTTCTCGGCCCACCTGATCCCCTTGACGTATCCGGGGTGGTGAAGATGGGCCGCCTTCGCTTTCCCTAACAGTAATGTAGTAACACTGTCAGGATTCTTTTTGGTCCCCGTAGATTGTAACACCCTGGTATTTCAATAACTGCAAATATATGTTGAATGAAATATTCTTGTGCAATTATGGAAGTAAGTGTTAAGTTATGTGAGATTTAATTAGCTTATATTTAAGTATTTGTGTGAAATATTAATTAAAAAATGTTTGAAGAGAAATAACCATATCACCCTTCCCTTGAAGTAGAAATTACAGAAATGCCCTTGAGGCACAAATACCCTTGGATACTTTGGAAATTACCATAATACTCTTAGATGGCAAATTATCAAAATACTTTGTGACAGAAAATCCTAGAATAGAATTTCTATGAATTTTATAAGGTAATAACTTTGAAACTTTATTCAGAAGAATTCAAGCATAAAAAAAAATATGGAAAAATGATAAATAGAATCTATGGAATTTTCTCTTAATTGTAGGATGTATAGACTTATTTAATAAAATAGTTTAGTAATTTTGATAGTCAGAAGTAGTATAGACCAATCAGAATTAAGATAAGAGCAGTCTTGTATGTAAGGTTCGTGTAGCACTTTGTATAGACTACTTGTGATACTGTAATTGAAGTCAGTTTCTGGAAAACTCGAGAGTTCTATTATTTAATATTATCCTTAGGTAGAAGAGTTCAAATCAAACTTTACTTCCTACTAGAAAATGCCATGTGTAAAGTAAAGATGAAACTAGATTATTGTTCTTCATTTAAAAGATGGCATATGTATACAAAAGAAACCATACAATTTTCTCTTCTTTAAAAGGAAATGAAACATGATATAGAAGGAGGAAAGGAAGATAAAAATCTTCCCCTTGGCTATAGCAAAGTCCACGTGAAAAAGGGAAGAAAATGGGCCAAGAAGTCATGCTTTGGACAATATTTCTGCAAGATAACATGAAAAGAAGCAAAACTTCACTTCCTTCCCTTGTGGTCACGTGAAAGAACAAGGAAAATGGAGAAGCTTCATGACATTTGACAAGTGGAGGGACACTTGTAAGAAGTAGCCAAGTGGTGGGACACTTGTAAAGAAAGTCATCATGGCTTAGAAGATTTTTTTTGTATAAAAGTAAAAGAATAATAATGAATTTAGTTAGGATATAATGGAATAAGGAGAAACTAAGTTAGGATGGAACTAAATGAATGTAACTAGCTAGGAAGGGCAATTATGTCCTAAATATTATATGATTTTCCAAACACTATATAAAGGAAGGGGGGACCCTAAGTGGAAGTCATTTTCAAGACTTCTTTTCTACAACACCACACGTGAACTTCCTCCCCCACATCCCTTTCATTTCACTTTTATCTTTTCATTTTCAAAGCATAAAGAGACCCCACTTCCTTGAAGAATCACGTGTAGAAGCTAGTACCATTAGGAAGAGATAGACAAGCTTCATAAGAGGTTATAAGGTATGTATAGGGAAGCTTTATGATAAAGATAGTTTAAGTGTTGTTTATGATAAAGATAGTCTAAGTGTTGTTTGTGTTTGAATAAATGCTTGAAGTTCTGTGTAGTATGACTTGTATCTGAAAAATTGTTGGACTCGAGTTATAATTACATGATTGAGTGCTTGAATGAAGTTTCATGTGTTGTTAAGTGTTTCTATACATGGGTGATATGTTGTGTACTTGAATAACAAGCTGAGTTCTGTACTTGATTTATGTTGAATTTTTGAATAAAATATATGAGACAGTGATTGAAAACTGATGTTGAAAATAAAATGTATGAGTTATGTATAAGTCTCATGTGTCTCATAAGAATTGCCTCAGAGTGAAGATGTATATAAGAGTTGCCTCAGAGTGGAGGTGTGCCTTGTAATACCTTGAATTTTTAAACATATGATTAAGCCTAAATTAAACACGTGTTAAGCTTAGGATGGAGAAAATGTAATTAGGCCTTGGAATCCCTTGAAAGGAGGCTTAAAGGCTTGAGGAAGAGTTGAAATAGGCTGTTCTGGCCTGCGGCACGACCCGCGTGAAGTGCGGCGCGACACGCGCCAGATGTATAAGTCAGGCAAATTGGTTCTGCCATCTCACGCTAGTAGCGTGAGTACGGCGCTAGTAGCGTGGGAAGGCCCTAGAAAACCATGTTTTCCTCTGGAGCTCCACGTTAGTAGCGTGGATGTCCACGCCAATAGCGTGGGAGGCCCGAGCATGTGGCACGAGTAGCGCGGGGAACGACGCTAGTAGCGTGGGAAGAGCTTTAGAAAATCATGTTTTCTTCTGGAGTTCCACGCGAGTAGCGTGGGAGTTCACGCCAATAGCGTGGATTGGCAGTGCTGTGGCGCGACCAGCGCGGTAACTGGCGCGAGCCGCGCGGGATTGACGGATTTGCTTTTATATGAAGTCCTTTGGGCTGAGAGAGAGAAAAAGAAAAAGGAAAGAGAGAAGAGAGAGAGAAACCTCCATTGATGAGTTTGAGAGCTTCGTATCTCCTCCATCTTTCATCTAAACACCTCTGACTCAACTGGAAAAGTGATTAGAACCCCGAGAGGAGGGAAAACCCCGATTGATCCTTGAGAATAGCTGAGAAACAGTGAGATTTGATTTCTCTGAGAGAACCCCTGAGAGCTTGAGACCCAGAGGCGAAGGAGGCCTTGATTGAGCGAGTCACCTTAGGGAAAGCGATTCCCTGGTGTTTCTGAACATCACAGAGGTAAGAAACTCGAGCTCTAACCGTTGATTCTGTGTTTTGGATTCA
>PYAF01003077.1:161046-179761 GCA_007407185.1 Glycine tomentella
GGAGGTCAACCTCATTCTTCTCCAATCTTCTGGGACTCTTAAGTACCTGCAACATATTGCAGATGTGAGAACCACAACCGGTATCTAATACCCATGAAGTCGGATTAGCATAAGAATAATTGATCTCAATCATGTAAATACCTGAGGCAGAAGCATCACTATGTTTCTTGTCCTTCACACTCTTCAGGTAGTCTGGACAATTTCTCTTCCAATGGCCAGTCTTGCCACAATGGAAGCACACAACATCACTTTTGTCCTTAGGTGCACTCTTACCCTTCTTGTTGCCCTTCTTCTTCTTGGGTTTACCTTTAGGCTTAAAGGAGTTTCCTTTTGCAGGCTCCTTAGCCTTACCCTTGGCCTTATTAGGCCCACCAATCATAAGAGAGTGTGTCTTATCCTTTTTGATAGACACCTCAACAGTTGTTAACATAATTAACAACTCAGACAAGTGATAAGTGCCACATTTTAGTAAAAATAGAATTCAAATATGGCACTTATCCATTATTTTAATTGATTTATTCACAAGTTAACCCTAGAAACCTAGTTAATTGATGGTTATGTTAAGATAAGTTATGCTTTTATGTTTTGAAAAGATTCCGTCCAATCAAATGTTTTAATTTTGCTAGGTTAAAGGTTACGGAAGAATCAAGCTTGCGAAAACCAAGAGCTGGGAGTGAACTAAGCAAAAGAATGAAGTCCCAACAGCATTCTAGGCCTAACAAGCACCAAGGCCCAAAGAATCCTTCATGACTAAGCTTCTAACTCGCCCAGGCGACCAGTTTATGCCTATTTTGCTCGCCTGGGCAAGCAACAAGTTCCAAGAAACACCTTTAACTCGCCCAGGCGCCCATTTTGTGAAGAAATTGGTGGCCTGGGTGACCAAAGCACCCAGGACCCCAAAATCTATAAATAGGGACGAAATTTGAAGGCCAGGGGATGAATTCCATTGCTTATCTCTCCCAAAATCACCTCCTTGTTCATACTTAAGTTGTTCTTAGGTTCTAAGTGAGTGTAGAAACTTAGGAAAGTGAGGTAGACTGAATTGTATAAGGAGATTCTGCCGAAAAGAGGATCGATGACAAACTTAGTCAGTGATTCTCTCGAAGAGGTTCTGCCGATGTTCGCTTAAGCTTTCCTAAGGATTGGACGTACTCTTCTTATCCATATGCTCTTTTAATTATTTATGCATTGTTCTATTCCTTATTGGTGATTTTATTCTACGCTTAACGCCTGATTCTAATGAATCGTTAGTTTCATGAATTTAACCCTAAAGGAGACTGGAAAGTAAATTTAGGGTTTGAACTGGATTAAATCACTCACTATGTTACGTTGCTAGGAATAAGGATTAATGTTTTGATCGCACGAAACACGTGATTAGAAGCTTAATGCTAGGACATTTAATTAAATATGCGAGGGATCGATATTTAGTAAAATATCCTTAGGACTTAATTGCGAGGAATCGAATTAAGTTTACATAAACGTGTGCGGCAATAAGAATAGAAAATGCATAGGTAAAATCAATTAAAGGGATAAGAAAGACGAAATCCAATCCTACACTTCCTTGACTTGTACTCGTTTATTTGTTTTCTGTAATCGTTTATTTGTTTTCCGTAATCTTTACTTTACTTCACAAACAAAACAACAAATGAATCTCCGTTCGTATCATCTGTATATAACTACTAGACTGGTAACAATTTAAACCAACCGACGTAAACTCAAATCCCTGTGGAGACGAACTTTTACAAATTTGTAAACTTGCAACGATAAAACGATGTGCTTGCCGTGAAAAATCTTAACAAGTTTCTAGCGCCATTGCCGAGGATTTGATTTGTTTACTTTAGTTGTTTAAATTTCAGTTTAGTATTTTCTTGTTCTTTATTTCCTGTTTGTGTATATACATTTCCTTGTTATTTTAAAAAACCTCGGTGCTTAACAGAATCTTGTAGTTTTTTTTCTTTCACTTTATGCGAGATAAGTCTGCAGATAAACCTCATTTTGATCCAGAAATCTCCAAAACCGAAAGGAAAATCAGAAAGAAAAAGAAACAAGAATCTAACAAGCACTCTGAGGGAACTTCGTCTATGACCCTCCTTCACCAGAGGTAAAAGAAAACATGGCTAATCGTGGCGGAGAAGAATATAGACCAGTAAGGAGGACCCTTGGAGACTATGCTTATCAACAAGGTCCCAAGCACTACAATAGCATAGTCATCCCTCCTTTCAACAATAAGGTTGTGGAGCTGAAGCCAACATTACTCAGTCTCATTGGCTCACATCCATTTGCTAGGCTAGACCATGAAGATCCTTACACACATTTGTCTACTTTCATGGATCTATGCAGTACAATGGGAGCATCAGACGAAGACGCTGAAGCTGTTTACCTTAGAGCTTTTCCTTTTTCTTTGACAGGTAAAGCTAAAACATGGCTTCAATCACAACCAAATAAAAGTATAAGCACGTGGGACAATTTTGAGGAAAAATTCATCGCCAGATTCTTCCCTCCTTCAAGATTCATCAGTGCAAAGTCCGCTATTGCCACTTTCTGTCAAGGTGTAGATGAACCCCTCTGTGAGACATGGGAAAGATTCAAGTCACTACTAAGGAGATGCCCGAATCACAATTTTGATGATGCCGCACAATTACACATCTTTTACAGTGGTTTGAGGCCTCAGACCAAGATGATCCTTGACGCTTCAGCCGGAGGAACCATGATGTCTAAAAGCCCCGAGGAAGCCATAGTGATCATTGATTCCATAGCAGCAAGTGACTATCAATCTGACCATGATAGGTCACCCATTCAGAGGAAAGGTGTACTAGAGCTCGACACTCAAAGTGCCATCTTGGCCCAAAACAAGCTCTTGACACAGCAATTAGAGGCCTTAACAAAACAAATAGGCCAAATTCCTCAACTTCAGCAAGGAAGCTCACAAAAATCTCATTCAGCCCATCAAGTTCAAATTCTGAGATGTGATTTTTGTGGAGGAGACCATCAGAATGGCCATTGCATAGCACCTGGTGATTGTTCACAAGAAAAGAAAGCACATTACATGCAAAATCAAGCAAGACCTCAACCAAATTATCAAGGGAATTACCAAGGATATCGCAGTGGTCCAGGTTCTAATCAACCTTATAATTGGAGGCAAAATAATTGCTTATGTTCCCACTAACCCTCCTTTTGCAGGTCCTCCTAACAATTCCTTTGCTAGTTCTTCTAATTCTTTTCCAGGTCCTTCAAATAGAAATCCACCACAGCAAGCTCAGTCCGATAGATTGACAAAGATGGAAGACACCCTTACACAATTTATGCAAATGTCCATCACCAATCAAAAGAACACCGAAGCCTCTATCAAGAATTTAGAAGTACAAGTGGGGCAGCTTGCCAGGCAGTTAGCTGACAATGGAGGTGGATCTTTCTCAGCAAATACCCAAATCAATCCCAAAGAGCAGTGTAAAGCAATTATCACTAGAAGGGGAACTGTAGTGGGTAGGAATGAGGAAGAAAAGAAAAATGAAAGAAATGTAGAGAAAAATGATGATGTGGAAAAAGAAAATGGAAGTGAAAAAGAAAAAGATGAGGAAGAAACTAATGAAAAAATTGAGAGAAAAGTGACAAGTGAGGATAAAAAGAAAAGGAGTGACAAAGGCAAAGAAGCCTTAACCCCACCACCAATCCAACACATGCCATATCCACACGCTCCATCCAAGAAGTCAAAGGAAAGGGAATACAAAAGTTTCCTTGACATCTTCATGCAGTTATAAATAAATATCCCTTTTGCTGAGGCATTGGAGCAGATGCCAACATACGCCAAGTTTATGAAGGATCTCCTTACCAAGAAAAGAAGATATACCGATGAGGAGACCATAGAGCTAGATGCAGGATGCAGTGCCATCATCCAAAAGACTCTCCCAGAAAAGTCTAGAGTTCCAGGTAGCTTTACAATTCTTGTTACTATTGGTAATTTATCTGTGGGAAGATCTCTTCTTGACTTAGGTGCCAGCATCAACCTCATACCATTATCCATGGTTAAGAGGATAGGAGCAGTTGTAATTAAGCCTACCAGGATGACGCTGCAGTTAGTTGATAGATCTATTAAGCATCCCTATGGCGTCATTGAAGATGTGTTGGTGAAAGTCAACAAATTCTTCTTCCCTGTTGACTTTGTAGTCATGGATATGGATGAAGACAGTGAAGTACCATTGATTCTAGGCAGACCCTTTATGAAGACTGCCAAGGTGCTGATTGATGTTGATGAGGGAAAGCTCACTGTCAGAGTTCATGATGATGAAGTTTAGTTTAATGTTCTTGAAGCCATCAAGTACCCTGTAGATAAGAAAGAATGTTTTAGAGTAGATGTTCTCGATGAAGTTATTGCTGACTCTAGAAGATTCCTTCACAAGAAAGATGGCTTAGAGAAAGTTTTGACTGAAACTCAAGAAGAAGATGGAGATGACGACACCTCAAAGTATCTTCATCAATTAAATTCATGCAAAGAAGTACCTGTTCATCAAAACCTCTTTGAAGAACTAAAAGAAGAAAAGAAGGAAGAAGAACCAAAGCTGGAACTTAAGGTCCTTCACATTTAAAATATGTTTTTCTTGCAGGAAATTCTCAGAAACCAGTGATCATCAATGCAAATCTTTCTGAGGATGAAGAAAAGAAATTGGTGGATGTCTTACAACAAAACAGTAAGGCTATTGGTTGGACCTTGTCAGATTTAACAGGTATCAGTCCTTCATACTGCATGCATAAAATTTTAATGGAAAAAGACTTTAAACCTGTTGCACAACCACAAAGACGTCTGAATCCAACCATGAAGGAGGTAGTAAAGCTGCTAGAAGCAGGAATGATATACCCTATATTAGATAGTCAATGGGTGAGCCCCGTTCAAGAGGTGCTTAAAAAGGGTGGTATGACAGTAATAAAGAATAATAAAGATGAGCTGATTCCAACACGCACTGTCACTGGTTGGAGAATGTGCATTGACTATAGGAAGCTCAACAACACCATCCGAAAGGATCATTTTTCGTTGCCCTTCATGGACCAAATGCTAGAGAGGCTAGCAGGTAAGAAATACTATTTTTTTCTTGATGGTTACTCTGGATATAACCAAATCTGTGTTGATCCACAAGACCAAGAGAAAACAACATTCACATGCCCTTTCGGTATTTTTGCATATAGGAAGATGCCCTTTGGTTTATGCAATGCTCCTGCTACTTTCCAACAGTGCATGTTTTCTATTTTTTCCTATTTAGTCAAAAAAAGTATTGAAATATTCATGGATGATTTCTCTGTTTTTGGTACTTCTTTCGATTCATGCTTGTCTAACCTTGATATTGTTTTAAAACGTTGCATTGAATCTAACCTTTTGCTACATTGGGAAAAGTGTCACTTTATGGTGACAGAAGGCATTGTGTTACGTCACAAGATTTCCATGAAAGGCATTGAGGTGGACAGAGCTAAAGTAGATGTCATTGAGAAATTACCTCGACCAAGCAATGTCAAAGTCGTTCGAAGCTTCTTGGGACATGCAGGATTTTACCGACGGTTCATAAAAGATTTTTCAAAAATTGCTAAACCACTTAGCAATCTTTTAAACAAAGAAGTGCCATTTCAGTTTGATGATTCTTGCTTCCAAGCCTTTGAAATTTTGAAACAGAAACTGATCTCTGCCCCCGTAATCACCGCACTCGATTGGAATCTTGATTTTGAAATTATGTGCGATGCGAGTGATTATGTGGTGGGAATAGTTTTGGGACAAAGAAAGAATAAAGTTTTCCATGTTATACACTATGCAAGCAAGGTTTTAAATAAAGCACAAATTAATTATGAAACAACGGAAAAAGAACTGCTTGCCATAGTATATGCCTTGGAAAAAATTAGATCTTATCTAATTGGATCAAAGGTGGTGATTTACACAGATCATGCTTCAATCAAGTATTTATTGGTTAAAACTGATTCTAAACCTAGACTTATCCGAGGGATTTTATTGCTGCAGGAATTTGATTTAGAAATAAAGGATAAGAAAGGGTGTGAGAATTATGTGGCTGATCATTTATCTAGACTCACAAATGAAGCCTCCCCAAATCCAGAAATACAAGAAGAATTCCCCGATGAGAAACTCCTTCATATCTCTAAAAGGCCATGGTTTGCAGAAATGGCTAATTTTAAGGCAGTAGGTGCAATCCCTGAGGATTATTCTTGGCACCAAAAGTGGAAGTTTCTCAGTGATGCTAAGTATTTTGTATGAGACTATCCTTACCTTTTCAAGATTGGTGCAGATAACCTATTGAGAAGATGTGTGAACCAAGAAGAGGCAAGGAACATTCTATGGCATTGTCACAACTCACCTTATGGAGGGCATTATAATGGAGAAAGAACTACGGCAAAGGTTCTGCAAGCAGGTTTCTATTGGCCAACATTGTTTAAAGTTGCCCATGAATATGTGCAGAGATGTGATAACTGCCAAAGGACCGGAGGAATCTCCAAGAGAAATGAAATGCCTCTACAAAATATCTTAGAAGTTAAAGCTTTTGACTGTTGGGGAATTGATTTCATTGGTCCATTTCCATCTTCATACTCCAATGAATATATCTTGTTAGCAGTGGACTATGTGACCAAATGGGTTGAAGTAGTAGCTGTACAAAAAGCTGATTCAAAAACAGTTATCCGCTTCTTGAAGAGAAATATTTTTGCTCGATTTGGAACACCGCGTGTACTCATCAGTGACGGAGGATCACATTTCTGTAATGCCCAACTTCAAAAGGTCCTCCAGCATTATGGTGTTCGACATAAAGTAGCTTCTCCTTATCACCACAGACTAATGGGCAAGCTGAAGTTTCCAACAGAGAAATCAAGAGAATTTTAGAAAAGACAATTACCCAGTCACGCAAGGATTGGTCTCAAAAACTTGATGAAGCTCTTTGGGCATACTGAACCGCTTTCAAAGCACCCACTGGGCTTACCCCATTTCAGCTGGTTTATGGCAAATCTTGCCACTTACCAGTGGAACTAGAACATAAAGCTTTTTGTTCCTTAAAATTCTTAAATTTTGACACTAACCTTGCAGGTGAACAAAGGAAGCTACAGTTGCATCAACTGGAAGAAATGAGGCTCTCAGCTTATGAGAATTCAAAGCTTTACAAAGAAAAAGTTAAATTTTATCCTGATAAACAGCTTTTAAAAAGAATTTTCATCCTGGACAAAATGTTTTGTTATTTAACTCTCGATTAAGATTGTTTCTAGGAAAGTTGAAGTCAAAATGGTCCGGACCTTTCATTGTAAAGGAAGTCAAGCCACATGGAGTTGTGATACTCGAGGACCCAAGTACAAAAAGAACATGGACTGTAAATGGAAGCAGACTCAAGCCATATCTAGGTGGTGAATTTGAAAGACTCACCACTATGATACAACTTCAAGACATTTGAGCTGCAAACGCGTCCAGCTAATACGACATAAAAGAAGCGCTTCTAAGAGGCAACCTAGTTAGGTATGTTTTCTTATGTTTTTAGTTTAGAGCACATGTAGCATGGCCTGGGGACAGGCCAATTTTTCAGGAGGAGGTGGGAGGCTCCATAGCCCAGCAGGACCCTGCAGTTGAAGACCCTGCAACTACAGCAGCAGTAGAAGGAGGAGAGGCGGCGGATGATTTAGAGCAAGACCTGGCAGCATATCTTACGGACCTGCAAAATCTGTGACACTCTTTTTGATTTATTTATCGCTTTCTTTATGGCTTTCTACATACTTATTGGTTTACTCTGTTTATGCACTATCATGGTTATTTTTTTTTTATGCACATGGGTAGTGATGGTTGAATTACAGTAATTATGTTACTATTTTGGGAAAGTGTAACACAATATTTTTTGCGTCTAAACATAGTTTTGTAAATAAAAATAGTAATTTAGGACAAAATTTTTTTGGTAAAAATGAAAAAAAATCTTTTTGATATATTATGTTTTGAAAAGAAACAACTGAAATTGTTTTGAAACTTCTTTAAAGAATCAAAACAAACAAAAATAAAGTTTTTGTAGGAAAATCTTGAGAAATGAAAAAACAAATAAATGGTTTCTTCAGAAAAATCAAAACAAGGTAAAAGTCTTTTTACATGGAAATTGATAAATAACTTCAGTGGGAAACAAATGATTTGATTGAAAACATGAAAACAGACCTTAAAGCCTAAGTGAGTGTGTGCATCCAAACAGATATTATACACAGAGAGAGCTCACTGGTATGATTTATAGTAATTTTGCATGAATTTCTAATTGTCAGAAGCATATGATTCATGGATATAATTTAGGCCATCTTTCTTTTTAAACATATTACAAGCCACTAGCCAAAAAGCTATCCCAAAATATATTAAGTGATTTATCCTTTGCAACCCCCTTTGAGCCTTAACAGTTGATATTTTATTGAAACCTAGCCTAGGATAGGAATTCCATACCTTACCTAAGGTTAGGAGAGCAAGAAGGGAATGAGTTGTGATGGAAAATTTCTTTTGGATAGTTCATGTTATGAAAAGGATTTTTTTAAAAAAAGTGGTTTTTGTGTAATTAATGAAAAAGAAAAGAAAAAAGAAAGAAAAAGAAAAGGAAGAAAATAAAATTCCTTGTGATAAAAAGTTGGGTGAAAAAGAAAATGATGAAAATAGACATCTTAGAAAAAGAGAAAAGATAAGGAGATAATGATCTAAATGTTTCTATTCTATTTTTGCTCTCCTAATCCCAAGGTCATTTGAATATCCAGAAAAACCAAGATTTCTTTATGGCCAAGCCCAGCCATAAAAGACCTAATGATCCATGATGAGTATGTATTCTGATTTGATGGGAAATGAACTGCAAAATTTATCTATGATATATCAGTGATAGATGTGAGACTAAACACTTACCTGTGGGAGAATTAAACACTTATTGAGAGGTTTTCCTCTATTTGATATCAATCAAATGTTTCCTCTGAGGTCTTTTTAAAATGAAGTGTAAATTTGACTCTAACCTCATTTTGATTTCATGAAAATCCATCATTTTGTTTTCTCAAAGTATCAAGGTTAACTATTTTTTGAAAAATCTGTTCTGATAAAAAATTAAGTTGATTCCTGTCAAAGCATGATATTTTGACCTTTGCTTGAGGACAAGCAAGATTCTAGGTTGGGGGAGTTGATAAGTGCCACATTTTAGTAAAAATAGAATTCAAATATGGCACTTATCCATTATTTTAATTGATTTATTCACAAGTTAACCCTAGAAACCTAGTTAATTGATGGTTATGTAAGATAAGTTATGCTTTTATGTTTTGAAAAGATTTCGTCCAATCAAATTTTTTAATTTTGCTAGGGTTAAAGGTTACGGAAGAATCAAGCTTGTGAAAACCAAGAGCTGGGAGTGAACTAAGCAAAAGAATGAAGTCCCAACAACATTCTAGGCCCAACAAGCACCAAGGCCCAAAGAATCCTTCATGACTAAGCTTCTAACTCGCCCAGGCGACCAGTTTATGCCTATTTTGCTTGCCTGGGCGAGCAACAAGTTCCAAGAAACACCTTTAACTCGCCCAGACGCCCATTTTGTGAAGAAATTGGTGGCCTGGGTGACCAAAGCACCCAGGACCCCAAAATCTATAAATAGGGACGAAATTTGAAGGCCAGGGGATGAATTCCATTGCTTTTCTCTCCCGAAATCACCTCCTTGTTCATACTTAAGTTGTTCTTAGGTTCTAAGTGAGTGTAGAAACTTAGGAAAGTGAGGTAGAGTGAATTGTATAAGGAGATTCTGCCGAAAAGAGGATCGATGACGAACTTAGTCAGTGATTCTCTCGAAGAGGTTCTGCTGATGTTCGCTTAAGCTTTCCTAAGGATTGGACGTACTCTTCTTATCCATATGCTCTTTTAATTATTTATGCATTGTTCTATTCCTTATTGGTGATTTTATTCTACGCTTAACGCCTGATTCTAATTAATCGTTAGTTTCATGAATTTAACCCTAAAGGAGACTGGAAAGTAAATTTAGGGTTTGAACTGGATTAAATCACTCACTATGTTACGTTGCTAGGAATAGGGCTTAATGTTTTGATCACACGAAACACGTGATTAGAAGCTTAATGATAGGACATTTAATTAAATATGCGAGGGATCGATATTTAGTAAAATATCCTTAGGACTTAATTGCGAGGAATCGAATTAAGTTTACATAAACGTGTGCGGCAATAAGAATAGAAAATGCATAGGTAAAATCAATTAAAGGGATAAGAAAGACGAAATCCAATCCTACATTTCCTTGACTTGTACTCGTTTATTTGTTTTCCGTAATCGTTTATTTGTTTTTCGTAATCTTTACTTTACTTCACAAACAAAACAACAAATGAATCTCTGTTCGTATCATCTGTATATAACTACTAGACTGGTAACAATTTAAACCAACCGACATAAACTCAAATCTCTGTGGAGATGAACTTTTACAAATTTGTAAACTTGCAACGATAAAACGGTGCGTTTGCCATGAAAAATCTTAACAGCAAGCTCACAAGCATCCCATGCATGTTGTAATTCATAATGAATTGACTAAAGGAAGGTGGAAGTTATGTGAGGATTAAGTCATTACTTAGCTCGGCATCCATCACGAAGCCTAGATTTCCTAGCTTCTCAATGAGCCCAATCATCTTGAGAACATGACTGCTCACACTCATGCTTTTAGACATCCTACATGAGAACAATTCTCGAGAGGCCTCATACCTCTCATACCTGCCTTTAACATCATACAACTCCTTGAGATACAAGATGATAGAGGGAGCATCCATATGCTCATGCTGCTTTTGTAGCTCAGGCGACATGGATGCCAACATGATGCATACTGTCATTGCATTGTCATTCATGTGCTGCTTATGAGCTTCCATATCGTAGAATTCATAATCAGCTTCCCCTTCCTGATAATGCTTTGTCAAGACGCATCAAAAACAATTTAACTAAGCTAATTCTGTAGCACAGAGATAACCTAGGTCGACTCAGAGACACAATCAATATGGTTCTAGCTTCAATTTACGAATAACAGTGAGGGGGGAATTTTATCAAACAGTTTGTGTGCGTAAGGAAAACTTGCAAAAACGTAAACTAAAATTAAAGAACAGTGCAGAAATTAACAAGATTATCACCAAGTGAGTAAAACAGATTAGAGAAGCATCAATCCAATTCACCAAACCAAGCAATTCGAATCATCATCATTCTCAGAAATTTATCTTATCATGAACATTCATTCAATCTCATTAGAAGTTGTTCAATCGAATTAACCCCTAATTTAATTGAAACCACAACCCTAATTGAAATATCATCTAATTATTCTGTGATTAATATTCGAAATTAGGCATGAATCCATAACCTAATCCGCTTTCAATGCTAAACGCATTCATAATCATGAAAAACAGAATAGCAATTGAAGAAGAAGATGAACATTCAAGTAGAATTCGAAATACTAAACCATAACTCCAATTCTCCTTGTGCTTAGGTTGGTTCCTTGGATTGATTGGTGATTTAGCCTTCCATGATCATCATCAATGAAAGCCCCATGGATTGAGTGCACGAAAATGGAAGAACAAAAAAATGAAAATGAAGAACAATGAAGAACAAGGAAGAACAGTAGAGAGAAAATGAAGAACAAGGGTTTGATTCTAAAAACTAAAGGAATGAAAAATAAAACTTGTTTATTGAAATGTAAAGAGTGATGCCCAAGTTTCACTAAAATCACTAATATATGTAGTGACTGAGTTCTGAAAATAAAATGGGCCACAAACAAACCTAACAATCTAATTATTTGCTATTTACAACCATGAAAGTCAAATTCGCAGCCCAAAATTACAAGTGTAGAGGTGCTAACTTCAAAGCTAAAAATGACCCTCTAAATGACAGAATTGGCCTCGAGCTATTTGTAGCAAACTTGTATATCTTTTTGTTATCTTTCCAGAGACTCCTAGAACGCTCGATTCGGAGATTGGTAGCACCCTATAGGTCCTACACAAGTTAGATACGTCAAGTGAGCAAAAATCCGAAAATACGCAACAATTAGCAATTAACCCCACTTACTTGCCTAGGCCCAAAAAATGAATTAGAATAGGAAAATAAAGGTTCAAGAGAGGTCAAATAAGCTAAAAAGGATAGAAAAATACTCAACTAAAAGCATTCTATCACTTCCTTAGGAGCTATGGGTAAATTACCTTCTAGGACATAAGCGATTTTCTCGGCCCTAAGAACAATTCTCAGGTTCCGATACCAGTCCGTAAAATTTGAACCGTTTAGTTTGTTCGTATCGAGAATAGAGCACAGTGACAGTTGATTAGTCATACTATTAACTGAGAAGATGTAAAGATAAACTAGTAAATATATTGTCATGAAATAAGAACAAATTATTAAAGACTTTAAATAATATGCCCCTCCACTATTTTATCTAAGTCAATGACCCTTGTTATTTTGACTTAGGGTTATTTTATCTTAAAATTACCTTAGTGGGATTAAGAGTACGATTATTTATTTTAATCTTTGTCTGAGACCACAAAATTAAACTAAATAATGGGTTGATCCTTATCAACAGTATCTCATACCTTCTCTTAACATCAGGTTGACAACTCCTTGTCACTTAGTGGTGCATCTCATGCAACCAACCTGGCATTATTACCCCAAATACATAGGCCCGATTGAGCCTGTAACTCATATATTCAGTTAAGCACTAACCAGCACCTTAAGTGTCTCACACTTCTAATACTGCTCTTATTCAACGAAACAGTGGGTCCCAACTGAGTTGTGGCACTCCACCATGTAGAGGAATTTCGAGTGGCATTGGTGGTAGGAGGTAATCATGTGCTTAATAATTGATTCCTTTTAAGGGTTTCTTTTATTTTAATGGGTCTCACCAAACGTGTAAGTACTATTATTATGCTAGTCGTATCCTATGTCAAACATCTATCGGATTACACTAGTTGCTTTTGGACATGCATAATAAACATACATTTGCGATACCCTATCTCATGCATACTAGTCGTTTTAAAACATACGTCCGCGATACTCTATCTCATGCATACTAGTCATTTTAAAACAGAAAACATGCATAAAAAAGATTTTATATGAGATAGTCATGGTGCTCGTGCTTTCTTTCTTCTTGCTCCTAGGCCGCAGCTCCATCATGAAATCTTCCATGCCTAAACGCCACTAGCCTAATTTTTCTCATTATAAAATAATTAAAGAAACTCCAATACATCTTTGGAGGAACAAAAGAATATACAAAATTCAAAATTACAGCTCCAATTTAAACTAAAACAAAATCTAAATTCAAATATTTAAATTCGGGAACCATGACCATCCCCTTCCATATCTGCACTTTAAAAGTTAAACAACTAACAAGCACACAATATAATTATTTCTCATATGGCCGAAATATGCATCCAGATACATAATTCAAATTTTTGTTGATTCTTTCTCCAAGAACACAATAATTAAACCATACAATTAGGCATTTATATACATAAACTTGTATGAGAAATATTGTGTCAAAAAAAATATTATGTTATGCTTATGAACAATTCATTATAACAAAACACAAAAATAACAAGATCAAAATTGAACAAAATTAAGAACCCTAATTTTATTCATGTGACCACGACATGCATAGGATATTTCATGCATTTTGAAAACAAAATTATGGAGAAAACAATATATTTGATTATTCATATCATGGCTGAATAATATTGCTTTCTTAAAAGATGTTTCTTTGAAATCTTTCACAAAGAATCATAAAGAAACAAAACCATGAACACATAATGATATATGTAAAGCGTAATCATATTACAAACAACATATTATAACAAACAAGGTATCATCACCCGTCGATAGTAAAGCAACCAGGCTCTGATACCACTTGAAAGATAGGGGCCTTGAAGCCCGAAGGCCTGTGAGAAGAAAAACAAAAAATTTTCAAAGTGGAAACACACATACCATTCAAGAATCATTCTTTAGGACATAGATGTTACCTCGTTTGTATTCGAAACTTGATGATCAAGGATAGGCTTGAAGATACAAGCCCTCTAATGTTGATCCACACCAATTCTTGTCAAGATTCAAGAACACTTCTTGTAGGCCTCCAACAAACACCAATGCAGGCAGGCTAGGCTTCAAAGTGTTTTTCTTATCTAAGAGACCCACCAATAGATGATATTGGTGGCTGAATTTTCAGCCAAAACTCACACAAAGGGGCACGTGAAAAGGAGGAAGATAGATAGGGTTTTTCTTTCTCAAAAAACATTATTAGAGAACTATGATCACAATAGTATATTTATAGAAGAGTTTTAGGTCAGATTTTTAACCATAAAATTCTGATCATTAAGCATCTCACACATGAAGAAAAGATAGAGTTGTATTTCAAAAATTGCCAACAACCTCCTATCTTATCTTCTTAAGACCAAGTCAATTACTTGCAATTTATTTTGCCAAATAATAATCAAATATCCAGCCGTATGATAAGCCTCTAATCATCCCTCAAACTTCTTCCTAAAATCTAGAATATGATCATGATAAGATGCTAGTTGAATTCAAATTCAAATCTAGCTCTTATCTTCTTTTTTTGATTTGAAACTATCTACTATAGTTAATTCATATTTAAATTCAAATATTTAAATTCAAAATTTAAATTACCAAATTTAAATATTAGATAATTAATTTAACTATTTAAATTAATTAATAATTCCTTGGACTATCCAAGCCCATTAGCTGCATTCATGCACCCCTCTCTCTTTAAGATAAGTTTCTAAACTCTTTCTTGGGCCAACAATCATTATTAGGCCCAAAACCTTTAATGCTATAATGTCATGACAATAAAGTGTTAGTGTGTGACCCATTAGGCCCAACATAGCTACTAACATAAATGAGTTTGGGCCTAACAAGGCCTCTACCCATTTAATGACAACACAGAGCACTAGCAATGCTTTGTTGCCCCATAACTAGTTAGGTAAATGACAAGATCATCCTATTAAATCTATTTGGTTTCCGTATGTATTTCCTTTCGTCTCGGTTACCTTCCCATAAAACCTAGGGTAAGGAAACGTATCAGCCCTTGCGGTCTAAGGTAGGCTTTAATACGAAATAGGGAGTCTCCAATTTTACTGACTCTAAAGGCAAATCATCTCATGATTTGTTTTACTATGCATAGATTCCCGAGTCCCGTAAATGTCATCCCAATTTCCCCGATTTACAGATAACCTAATCTCTCACAGAGATTTGACGAATTCCTTCAGCTAATCACCATAGACTCGTGTTTTTTCAGGACATGCCCAAAGGTATACCTATGTGTCTCCATGTTTCAGGCAGACGAGGTATACAATCAAAGCATATCTTCTAGAACATAGTCTAGGTGAAAACTTTTGGTCTAAGGAAAGACACACCCAAATAATAAGAGACTACTCTGATGATACTATCTGTGAGATTTCCTCATAGAGTCTCTTTGTGGATGCATTTAGTGCAAGCTATACCCTTATAGATCCACCCACGACTTTAGCTAAGACATCTCTATGTTTGTAGCTCATGAGGTCTTTACCTTGTATCTGCATACAAGTAGATAAGCTGTGCTAGTCTTACCCGAGATCACTGATCCCCATTTTCAGTGTCTCTAGACTAGGAACTTAAATTTAGGAGTAGACATCTGGTATCCTTGAATCCTCATGATCGTGATCCCATCATTGATATTCAAGAGATACCTATTCTATTTCAAGGGTTTTATCCAGTTACTCATATATTAATAATGATATCGAGACTGAATATGAAACAAGATAAAGAGCGCTTATAATTTATTTATGAAAATATGAAAAGTACATGTACGTCCTAATCTAATGAAAAGATTGTCTATAGGACATCCATATACTAACAGAACCTGTGCAACACCGGGAGACCCTGACTGGTCGGATCAGTTCGGGACCATTGGGATGGGGCTATCTTGACAGTTGGTACCGAATAATAAGAGTTCAAGAAAATCATGCATCATGATAAGAGTCTAAGAGAATCATAAATTATATAGAAATTTTGAGGATGTTATTATGAATATCTGCATATTGAATATAACCTGTTACTTAAATTATGTTTATCATAAACTTACCCTGTATTTTGTGTCTGTGGTTGACACCTGCTATCACCTCAATTTTATTTGGGCTAGCAGATGAACAGTAAAGAAAGATTTGGCAAGCTGATTACTGAAGAAAGGACTTTGTTGAAGATGTTTGGTTGAAGATGTTTTGTTGTGACAAAATATTTTAGTTATTTGTACTATGTAATAGAATTAATATCAATCTGTACTTTATTTTATATTACATCAAGACTTATAAATATCAATCAGTGATGAAAATCTTTTTAGCATTTATTAGTAACATTGATTTGATATTTTTAAGCAAGTTGAAAAGAAATTTCATTAAAAAACAATAATAACAAGATTGTAAATTGAGGCATTACAATAGTGGTATCAAAGTTGGTCGAACCTTTTGGACGGTGAGTTATGAGGTTGCTATGTTCCTCTGTGCATTCTCTGGTTGTTTGTTGGATGTTTGATGTTTGATGTTTGATGTTTGAATTAAATGATTGTTTGGATTGTTAATATTGGATTAATTTGCTTAATTGGGCAGATTTATGGTTATCATTTATTAGGCTTAAAATTCATGTCATTTGATGGTTATGTTATGATGAGAAAATTTTGATTTTAACCATAAGATAGGTGATGATCTATAAGTTGGAATATTAGTGATGTTGGAGTTACATTTGATGATCTTTGGAGAGTGGTTTTGATGACATTTGGGATGTTTTGTCATATTTTTATGGGTCTATTTTGCATTAATTTTTAGAAGTAGAGGATGAATGATATGTAGATAAGTAGTTCAAATACTAGAGGGATTCAATTTTGAAGATTAAGTAGTAAGGTAGTAGGTAAAAGGAGAATTAAGATGCATACTAGGTTTTAATCTTTTCTTGTGAAGGTTTAAAAGAATTAGAAATTATTTGAATGATAAATTGTGGATTATTAGTTAGATTACTAACATGATTTTCTATGGCTTGAGGATATTCTATGATCATGCCTAAGTTGGTAATGATATTACTTGTATAAGGTATGGTGGTTTAACCTTATTTGTGGTACGTTTGATGTTGTGATGCATAAGTCATGGAGATTTCTTTGGGTGGTCATAACATGTTTGTAATTTTGATGTCTGTTATACCATAAGTTTCAATGCATATTCATGAGTTAGCAGACTGGCCACCTGGATAATTTGTGAATTGCAGAGGAACATTATGGCAAGCAGCTAGAAATACAAATAAGTGAATGATAGGTGATTTTTCTAGGTATCAACTCTCTATAGTGATTAAGTGGGTACAGAATTGTATTGTTTGTTGAGTGTATCTCTTTCATGTTTTCACTTGGTGTGTGTGTGTAAGGAGTGATGACTAGTAAGAATGACTGTATAATAGTTGATGTTTTCCAAGCTTTGAGGCTGAAGGTCAAGTTGTGACTGGGGAAACCTTTAAGAGGTCATTTTTGGAGAAATATTAGAAATAAGAAAGTGATGGAATTCATAGAGCTTAAGCAAGGGATTATGATTATGATTGAGTATACAGCTGATTTCGAAGAGTTGGTGAGGTAATCTTCCCGTTACCAAGGAAAATATGGTATTATGATACTTGTGCTATTTGACTCCAGTGTGACCCATTCGTTTATATTTTATTTGTGAGTGGAGAAACTTAAACTTTCTGTGTCTTCTTTGAATGATGAGTTTGTGGTTGAAACCCCAACTAGTGGGTATGTTTTAATTTCTGATGAGTGTTTGAATTGTTTGTGGAAATTTCTGGTGGAAAATTTTGTGTTGAACTGATTTGTTGCCTCTCAGCCAAATTGATGTTATTCTGGGTATGGACTAGTTATCTTCCAACCATGTTCTGTTGAATTGTTTTAAAACGTTGTTGTTTGGTAATCCTGAAATGAGTGATAATGAGATATTTATCTCTATCAACCAAATTTTGTTATCTTTGAGAGAAATGCTCAAGTGTACATGATTTTGTCTAACCTGGAAGTAGAGACAATGGTTTCTCTAGGTGACCTCCTTGTTGTTGGAAAATTTCTAGAAGTGTTTCCTAAGGATATATCTGGTTTACTACCTGCGAGAGAGATAATGTTTTCTATAGATTTGGTACCTGGCACTAGACCCATGTACATAGCCCTTATAGGATGTCTCCTATAGAGTTAGTTGAGCTTAAGAAACAACTAGGAGAGTTGTTGGATAAGTAGTTTGTGAGATCTAATGTGTTTCCATGGGGAGCACCTGTAATATCTGGACTTTTAACCATGTGTTTAAGCCTAGATTAAGCCGGATTAAGCATAAGATTAAGAATTATAAATATGCTTTGGAATCCTTTGAAGAAAGCTTAAGAAAATAGTTGAGAAAAGAAGGAGGAAACAGTTTCGAACATCTCACGCTAACAGCGTGAGATGCCACGCTAACAGCGTGGACTGGCCGAGTCCACGGCGTTATCAGCGTGAGATGCCGCGCTAATAGCGTGGATCATTCGAATGGATGGCGCTAGTAGCGTGGAGATGGCGCTAGTAGCGTGGGATATGCAAATCTGGCCAATTGATTCGATCATCTCACGCTAATAGCGTGAAAGTTGACGCCAACAGCGTGAAGTGATCGAGCCTATGGCGCTATCAGCGTGAAATGCGGCGCTATC
>PYAF01003078.1:9327-20049 GCA_007407185.1 Glycine tomentella
TCAAAAAGATTTCCATTACTGATTAATATTTATAAATATGATGTAGTGTAAAATAAGAGTACAAACTGATATTTGATTCTATAGTACAAATAACTAAAACCTTCTGTCACAAAAGAATACATCTTCAAACATATCATCTTCAAATAACACATCTTCAAACAAAATCCTCTTCTTGTATACAGCTAATAGTCTCTCTTTGTTGTTCATCTGCTGCCCGAATAAAATAGAGGTCATAGCAGGTGTCAACCACAGACACAAAGCACAGGGTAAGTTTATGATAAACATAATTTAAGCAAATATATTCAATATGTAAATATTCATAACAACATCCTCAAAGATGCATGATTCTTTTAGACTCTTATCAGGATGCATGATTCTCTTAAACTCTTTCAATAATTGGTACCAATAGTCAAGATAGCCCCATCCCTGTGGCACAGAACTGAAACGATCAATCAGGGTCCCACAGTGTTGCAACAGGATTCTCACCCACACTTCATGTGATCATCATGGGTGGCGTGATTTCCCCACTTCCAAGTACCCTGCAGCTCAGACCTCTCTTATCTGAACGCTCGAACTCAGTTCCTGCAGCTATCTGACACACCTCTTCTTGAGGCAAATAACGCGAACTAACCCCGCCGGGCATATGCATATGAGACATATAAGACTGATTCACTTTAAGGTATGACTCTTTTCATCATCTCATATTTATTTTACTCATAAACTCAATATAAAGTATAGAACTCAACTTTATATTCATGTACAGAATCTTAGCATATTACTCAAGTACAGAGATTTATAGAAATACTCAACAACACATGAACTTCATGGAGATTTATAGAAACACTCAACAACACATGAACATTCAAACACTTATTCAAACAAAACAACACTTAAACTATTTTTATCATAAATCTTTCCCATACATACCTTATAATCTCTTATGAAGCTTGTCTTTCTTTTCCTACAAAGCATGGCAAATGTGATGACCCTGAGTCCTGGCGCGGGTGGCGTGGTGGTCCACGCGGGTAGCGCCATAGGCCCTGCTGAGAAAACCCTGTGTGGGGTGTGGCGCGGTTGGCGCCATGGTTGCGCGGCTAGCGCCAGGCTTGCTGGAACTTGGCGCGGATCGCGCCACAGGTTCTGCCAGTCCACGCTGATAGCGTGGGAGTGGCGCTGATGGCGCCACAGCATCTGCAGCCCGCGCAGCTTTTATATGAAGGGGGTCGCATTTTTCAGAAGAAGAAAACCTTCTTCTTCTTCCTCCAGCCTCCAGCAGCCATGGGAGAGCTCCCCAAGCTCCCATGGCCATGCTTTGTGACCCTAAACGCTTCCTATACCCTTTCTATCTCCTAGAAACCATGTTTGAGCCAAAATCCTTCCTCCCTATTCAGCAAAACCCCTTCTCTGAGAAAGGATGGAGAGAGCTCGAGATTGGGCGAGGATTGGCGGGGTTTCAGCTACACCAAGGCTAGGAGAAGCAGCCTAGAGGCCTTCCTCGACAGTTCTGAGGTAAGAAACTCGAGTTTCTCCGGTTGATTTCTGATTTAGGGGTTTTGATGAATAGTGACCCATCTGTGTTAGAGCTAGAATTAGCTCTGGGTCCAGTTGAGAGATGTGTTCAGGAGGATGAGAGGAGGAAGGATTAGCTTTCCGTTTGTGGTTTGGTGACTGTTGGTTTTGGCTCTAGGATTGTGCATGTGTGACTTGGACTGAGTCACTTGATGAGACATGCAAGGGCCATGTTGATGGGCTTGTTGTGCCTGAGAAGCCATGAGAACGGTGTCTGGTGAGATAGACCGTTCAAGCTCTGAGAAACCCTGAGGTTTTGGGTTGTGAGAGCTTTGAGCTCGTTGAGAACGGCTTGTGCTGAGTCTGTGGTGACTCAGAAGCCATGGCTGAGTTGAGACAGACCACGGAGGGTCTTTGGAAAGGCTTAGATGGATAAGCCTGATGAACCTTAAGTTAGATAACTTGGGTTGATGGGAAGGACTGAGATTCCTTTCCCAGAGGCAATTGAGGATTGCTTGATGAGCTTTCATATGTGTATATGCTTGTATGGTCTGTAACATGCGGTTGTGTGCCTTGGTAGGGCTTGACACAACGGGCAGTAGTGGAGCAGACCATCAGTTGAGCTAGAGCGGTAAGGCACGGCATGCCAGGTAAGCTCACTGTTCTAGGGTTTTCCCTTATTGTGGTTTGCCACCCAAGTGGGTGATGTATATGTATATGATTCTGTATCGGTGAACGGTACTTGGAGTGAAACTCAGTCCGTTCCAGATATTGGAATTATGAATGGCCTAGAGTGTGCTGGGCTTGAATGTGAAACCCTAGGCTAGACACGGAGAAAGTGTGAGAATGAGAAGACACCTGATGTTGCAGGTGATGGAACCTAGAGGATACTGCGATAGTATCGGGCTAGTTGAGGTTCCCTAGCCAGAAGAAGAGTTTGAGGACTCCCTGGAATAGCTGAGATTCCTTGGGAGGTGCCACTGCTCTCCGCTAAAGTCCTAAGGGTGGATTGCCCTGTATGGAGGTTCCTCCTTAGGCAAAGATGTGAAAATCCTGAGTGGTTGTCCTCAGGCACGTGTTGTGAAAGTCCTGGAGGTGATTGCCCATTTATGGATGTTCTTGTCCAGGCAGGTGTTATGATAAGTCCTGGTGAGGCCAGGCATGTGGACAGATATGATGTATCTCTAAGAGAGGGCTTCCCGAGGGGACAAGAGCCTAAGGCCTCTTAGATGAGCCATATCTGTATTCTTTAAGTCCTGAGTGGAGGGATTCCTCAGGCAAGATGTGTGAAGTCCTGAGTTAAGGGATTCCTCAGGCAATGTATGTATATGAGGTCCTGAGTAGATGGCTCAGGCAATGCTGGTGTTGATAGAGGAGGCGATGCCTCTCTAGTTTGAAAGTGTCCAGTGGTAGACACTGATTTGTTTGTACCTCTGTGAGATGAGTCTACGATGGCCAGAGAGCCAGATGGCTAGAGAGCCAGTCTGAGGTGGAATACCTCCGATGCTGCTAGCATCCAATTAGTACCCAGAGGACTGGGGAATATATGAAAGCTAGGACGATGTCCTAGGCTATTTTATGTGCTGTTATGCTGTGTTTAGGGGGTAAATCAGGGTAAGGGAGGATATCCCAGAACCCTGAGCTTATTGAGATGTTTATCTCACCCCTGTTGTGGGTTATGGTTTTCAGATACTTCTTGTGAAGAGGAGTCACCACAGGGCAGGAGGCCCTAGTTGAGTTGCTGGATGGTCATTGGCTGCAGATGAAGACTAGAAGAGTCTGTTGTATAATCTCTGTCTAGTTCTCGGTATAGGGATATGGTGTGAGTGTACACCAGTTGTACTGTGCATATGTTGTTGTATAACCACAGATGTGGTAGAACTAGCAGTTGTATGTATATATGTACAGACCTTGATGGATAGTGGATGTTTTTCCTCCTGATTGTCTCTGTGTGTTTTGTATCTCTGCCTATTTCATGTATGTTTTATCTGGATCAGCAGAAACTCGTTTAGTGTATGTTTGTTTTTATATTCTTTGCATAATGCATCAAGTATATCGATTCTATCGTTTCCGCACCGCGTTAGTTTTAACGCCGATAGCGCGCTTATGATATTATTAATGATAACACGTCCGGCCGGGGTGTTACAGCAAACTCTCCCTAAAGATGTTAGCCTCTTCTTCACGTGATCTTCAAGGAGAAGTGGAGTCTTCTTCTCACTTGATTTAGGCTTTAATAAGGAAAGGATGAAAATGAAATGAAGGTGATGTAGGAGAGAGCTTTTCACGTGAAGTTTTAGAAGGGTAGAGTCTTGAATGTGACTTCCACTTAAGGCCCCCTTCACCCCTTTATATAGTAATTGGAAAATGATATAATATTCATGGACATTTCTACCCTTCCTAGCTAGTTACTTCCATTTGGTTTCATTATAACTAAGTTTCATGTCATTCCATTCCATTCTAACTAGATTTGCAAAAAATCTCCCAAGTTATGATGACTTACTTTACAAATGTCCCTACACTTGTCATGAACTTTACAAGTATCTCACCACTTGTCCAATTCATGAAACTTCTTCCTCTTTTCCTTCCAAGTGTCTCAAATCATGAAGTTTCTCCATGATTCTCCAAGCTTCACGTGGATTCTAGGGAAAAGGAGAGAATTTTGCTTCATTTCATGTTACTTTGTATTAATATCTTTCAAGACATAACACCAAAATTCCAAGTGTCCTCCTACTTGGCTTAGATCATGAAACTTCTCCTCCCTTACCTTATTCACGTGATTTACCAAACTAAAGAGGAAGGGAACTTTAATGCTACATATGTCATTTTTGATGATGAAGAAAATCTAGTTCCAATATGGCTTTACACATGGCATTTTCTTAAAAAGAATTCAAGTTTGATTTGAACTCTTCTACCTAAAGATAATCTTGAATAATAGAACTCCAGAGATTTCCAGAAACTGACTTCAGTTATTATACCAATAGCTCACAAACTGTTTATACCGAGTACTACACAGATCTTGCATACAAGACTATTCTTAACTTAATTCTGATTGGTCCATTCCTTTTTTGACCATCAACATTACTAAACCATTTTATTAAATAAGTTTGTTCATCCTACAATTAAGAGAAATTTCTATAGATTTTATTTCTCATTTTTCCATATTTTTCTGATGCCCGAAGTCTTCTGAATACAATTTCAAAGTTATCACCATAGAAAATTCATAACAATTCTATTCTGAGGCTTTCTGTCACAAAGTATCTTGATTATCTGTCATCTAAGAGTACTCTGTACTTTTATCAGAATTTCACAAACTATCTAAAGATATCTGGACATTTCTGGCCTGAAGGGCATTATGGTAATTTGTCGCTCTAGGGGCGTGATTGTAATTTTCCAAAATGTCCAAGGGTATTTGTGTAATTTTCACTATAAAATATCTAAGGGTATTTGTGTAATTTTGACTCAAGGGCATTTTTGTAATTTCTAAAATATCCAAGGGTATTCTCGTCATTTTCACCTCAAGGGCATTGATGTAATTTCTGTTTCAAGGGAAGGATAATATGGTCATTCCATTTTTAAACATTTTTGTAATATATCTAATTGATATTTCACCCAAATAATTTTTAAATATAGACCAATCAAATCACATAACCTAATATTCACATCAAATAGTTGTGCAAGAAACATTTTGACCATACCTTTGAAAAATCAGGGTGTTACAGATATAATGAATGAATACACAATACCAAGCACTATAAGTTGATTGAAATCTTCTTAAAGATTCTTTTCTTTTGAAACCTTTATGTTAACCCTTTGCTCATCTTTTCTTTCTCAATGAATAAAGATTTCCTTTGCACAAAAACTTTGTATTTCACTGACAAATTTCTTATCAGAGACTATTGAAAGCTTTGGGAGATTTGGGTATTTCACAATTTCGAAAAATTGATTCCTTTAAAGTTTCAGACCCAACAACTTTAAATAGAAAACAAAATTAACTGCATTTAATCGATTAATACAAGTATATAATTGATTATTTTACCTTATGTAATCGATTAATATGCCAAGTAATCGATTAAAGTGTTCTTGAGCAGTTCTGGAAAACTTTGATGAACAAAGTAATCAATTAAGCTAAGATATAATCGATTAAAGTAGACAGACTCAATTTAAAAATAAGCTTCAGTAATGGATTACAGAAGAGTGGTAATCGATTAAGACAGACATGCTTAATGTATGAAATGAACTATGTAATTGATTACACTTGGCTCGTAATTGATTAAAGTGTTCTATATGACTTTTCTGAAAATATCCTTTGCTGATGTAATCGATTACAGAAACAGAGTAATCGATTAATGCAAACATATTTTTTTTCCTAAAAACAAAGTCATGAGAGAATCATTCCACATGCATCATGTAATCATTTAACCTTTTCTTAAAACATGAATACATGATTATGATTATGATTATGCAATGCAAGGATCTCAGATTAAACCTCTTAAACAATCTTAACAAATTACAAATGCCTTAAATTGAATGGCATGTAAAAAGATAAAATCCAAAAGCTTCTTCATCATCCTTGATCAACTCTTTATCATTCTTAATCAGCTCCCCTTGTATCCGAAAATCACTACAACAAAACTTCTCTTAGGCGTAAAACATTAATGTGATCTCAACTTTATTACAAGTTGTATCATTGAAAGAGGTTCATTTGACAAATTTAGAAATAGAATCTCAAACTTTTTCTCTTTTCTCTCTCTATTCTTTCTTCCATCTCCTTTTTTTTTCCTCCATTGTTATTATTTTAGGTTCTATTTGAATCCTTCATGATCCATAAGAGCTAAAATTCATAGTTGTGATTCATTGAAGTAGAATTCAAGTATGCAATCTCTACTTTTCGATCTATTCTCATTGCTAATGTGATTCTATTCCAGTTCTATGGTTAGATGCATGTCAGTTGAGTGATCAACCTAACTTTAAAGGACTTGGAATGTGTTGAAACAAGTTCAAATCCTATATCTAAATTGAAATTATACAAGGCTTTGATGCTAGGAATGGATCAACTACTTGCATTTGTAGATTCACTAATCTTCTTTTGAGTTAGGAAAGTTCGGGATTTTCAACTAGCAAGGAGAGACCAAAGATAGAAGTCGGGTTAAGGTTGACCTGACAAGGACCTAATGAACCACTCAGAGAATACATCTTGTGATTCAACAAAGAAGCAAGAGCAACAAACAACCTACAACTAGGAGTTGTGTTAATGCTAGCTAAAGACGGTGTGAAAGAATGATCTCCTTTCTTCATATTCATCCCAAAAACACCACCAACACTTTGGAGGAATTCTTGAAAAAGGCAGAAAAATACATTAACTATGAAAATGTCTTGGAAGTTGGAAACTAAAAATTGTAGAAAATCAAAGTGTGCAAAATAAATTTGTGCAGGCAAAAAATGAGAAGCCGCCTAAGTCAGATGAGAGAAGGGCTTACAAAGCTAGGCCAAAGTACAATGGCTATACTCCTTTCAATGCATCTCTAGGCAGAATTCTAAATGAAATCGTGAATATGAAGTTGAAGGATGTCGGTATTGATGTTCCCAAACCATTAAGAACTAGAAGTGAAGAAAAAGATTAGCCAAAATATTGTGGCTATCATTGTACAATAGGATATGATATCGACGATTACTTTCAATTAAAAAATGCAATTGAAATTCATATTCGTCGGGGAAAACTAGGTTGATATGTGCAAGGATGATAAGGTATTTACAGACCTCAATATGATAGGCCACCTCACAACGAACCACGTGAAAGATTGAGAAATTCCAACTGTTATCAAAGAAGAGGTCAGTCCAGGAGTGTTCTCCGAGATATCGATATAAGACTCCAGAAAGCTAGGTAGAAAATAATGTAAAGGCAATACATCGGGATTGATCCAATCTAAAGCATAAGTGGATTCTCCTAAGAAATGACCAAATTCTCCTTCGCGAGAACATTAAGTGATTCATGTCATAGCAAGAGGATTTGTTAGTGGAGGTTCTTCAAATAATGCTTGAAAGAAACATGCAAGAAAGGTATTAACTGTTGTTCATGGTGGAAGAAACTGTGAACAACTAAAAGAAGACCCCCACCATTGATCTTTGATGACAAGGACATTGATGCATCAATTGTACTAGACCATGATGATCACTTATTGGTGAAAATTTTCATAAATAATAAAGAGGTACATCGGTTGTTGGTCGACATCGGCATCTCTGGGGATATCATGTTCTACGATTTCTTTAAAAATCTTAGAATTTCATTAATGAGGACCATATAGGTTTCTTAGGTAACCACATAACCCCAATGGGATATGTAAAGTTGCATGACACCTTTGTGATACAATCCTAAAACCAAGCCAAGAGGAGGAAGACTTGGAATTGCACATGGAAGAACTTCCATTGGTGATTATAGGGCCAATGACAATGGCTAGGGCTCAAATACTTCAAGATCATATTCAATCCAACTTGTATCTCTTGGAAAAGCAAGAAGAAGCCCATAAAAGTAGTGAAAACACAAAAGGAGTGTTGTCTGTTGTAATTGATTAAAAGCATCCTGTAACAGATTAAAAGCATCTTTTGATACATGTAATCGATTACAAGCATCTTGTAATCGATTAAATCAGTCTGAAAAATGCAAATAGCTCTGTTTTAATCGATTACATGTCTTGGTAATCGATTATTTTGGCCATATATCAGTTTTCGGGATGAATATGAGCAAAATAATCGATTACCAAGACATGTAATCGATTACATAGAAGTGGGAGTCCCTGTGATAATCGATTATTTGGTATCATAATCGATTACTTTGTTCTTGAATCAGTTTCCAGGTCTGATATGAACAAAATAATCGATTACCAAGATCTAGTAATCGATTATTTGATTCCAAATAATCAATTACCATTACGAAATAATCGATTATTACAGTTTTTGCCGAAGAAGCGCTAATTTACAGTTTTAAGTAGTTATTGGATGACTTTCCTTGGAAGCTACATTTGTATTTCATTTAGGACGCATTTACATTTCATTAGCTTATAGTTTCGTGGGCTATATAAGCTACATGTCAACAGATTGTAAGGACTTTTTGATTAAATGAAAATTGAATGCACTTTGTGTGTGTTAGGTTGAGAATTTTCCCCTTGTTCTTAGTTTAGAACTTCTTGTTTCTTATCAATAGCTTCTGAGCTATTGTGATGATTCTTGCAAGACTTATTGGAATTCCTATTCCATGGTGTCAATCCAAATCCATTTCTAATCTTCTTCCATTAACCCATTTCTTCAATCACAAAATATAAAAGCTGTCTTGAAAACAGAGCACTACATACTCTGTTTTTCTTTCAATTGAAGAATTGATTCCATTGCAAGGAAGATTGGGGCAAATAAGACTTGAATCAGTTCAGGAGTCCATCATTTAGTATCTAGAGCATAAACCTTGTGGAATTCTTCTTCAATTTCAGTCTTGGGGTTCTTCAAAGGTAAAATTATGCATTAGAGTCAAAAACGAAAATCCTTGGTAATTCCTTGTTTCTTGATGTTTTCTTGTGATTCTTAGTGTTGTAGTTTTGTAAGTGTTGTGTTACAAAAAAACTCTAGGTTTCTTTCTTCAAAGTTTCCTTGTGAATTTGTGTTCTTCATGTGTCTCATGTCTTCATGTATTCTTCATAGTTTTTCCTAAATTCTAGCCTTGATTCTTGTCAATGTGTGTTAGTATTGTTGTTGTGTTGTGTAATACGTTGTTTTGATTTCAATTTTGTGATTGATCTGAAACAATTGTTAGAAACAAAAAGAAAATTGCATCAAGTAATATTAGAAAGCAAAAGAAATAGTGAAAAGTAGCTGGAAAACATAAAATTAGAAGTAAGCTACAAAATTACAAGTTTTCAAAATTGCTTTGAACAACAAAATCCAATGAAAGTGTATGACATTCAGAATTGATGAAATGTGTTGCAACAATTGAATTCATTAGCATATCTTTATTGTGAAGTTTGTAAAATCGGAAGTATTCCTTGAGTTGTCTCATAAATTCCAATTTGAGTAGCCCTTTCAAAATTGTGCTTTGTTGCTTGTCTCTTTAAAATTCCAAAAGTTTTGTCTTAGAAGTTTTCTATTTTTTGGACTCTTAAGCCTTGTCTAGAATCATTTCATATTTCACTATAGCAAAGAGGCTTGATTTGACTTGAGTTTTTGCCTGAGAACTAAAGAGAGAATAAGAGTGGAAAAAGGCAAGAGAGGACATTATAGAAAAAGCCTTGAAAGTGTGCAAACACGAGAGTGAGAGTAAACACTTAGAGAGTGGTGATGAATTTCTTATACATATACTTGTGTTTTGCTAACCATTTTTTTTGAAGGATGAGTTCAAGTGAAAGAGAGGCTTTGTCACCTAGGTCTTCTAGGTTGATGAAGGCTATGACAAAACAATTGAAAGACTTGAAAACTGAATTGGAGGCCAAAATTGAAGGAAGACAAAGGAGGAGTGAACCATTGGAGAGTGTGGATGGAGAGGCTCAAAATGGTAGGAGGGTGAGTGAGTATGCTTCTTCATTTGGAGGGAATTATTATGATGAGAGGAGTGAGAGAGAAAATAGAAGAGAAAATAATAGGAAACATAATCCTAGAAGGCAAAATGGAGATGATGAAGATGAGAGGGAAAGAAGAGAGGAGAGAGGTGGAAGGAATGGAGGATTGAATGGAGTAAAACTCAAAATTCCAACATTCCTTGGCAATAATGATCCGGAAGAATATTTTGAGTGGGAGATGAAAGTAGAACAAATTTTCTCATGCCAACATTTTGAGGAAGAAAGAAAAGTTACTCTAGCAACTTTGGAGTTTGGTGGTTATGCTTTGACATGGTGGAACGAAATCCAAGTGGATATAGGGAGGATGAGGAGAAGAAGAGTAAATTCTTAGGATGACTTAAAAGCATGCTTGAGAAGAAGATTTATTCCAACTTATTATGCAAGGGAAGTCCATAACAAGCTTCAAAGCCATTTCCAAGCTGCCAAAAGTGTTGAGGAATACTATAAGGAAATGGAGTTGATGATCATAAGGGCTGAAATTGTGGAGGTTCAAGAAGCAACCATGGCTAGGTTCCTTCATGGCTTGAATAGAGAAATTCAAGATGTGATAGAGCTACATTCATATGCCACAATTGAGGAGCTAGTCCACAAAGCTCAAAGGGTGGAACAACAATTA
>PYAF01003081.1:16302-37027 GCA_007407185.1 Glycine tomentella
TGAATTACTAAAATTACTATACTAACTTATTTAGGCAACCTATTCCTTCTATAATTAAGAAAAACTTCATAGATTATATCCATCCTTTTCCTCTAATTTTCTGGTACTCGAGATAGTCTAGGTTAAGCTCTTTTCAACTTATCTTCCAAAATTCGTATAAATTCTATTTTAGGGTTCTTTGCCCTCAACCTTGCTGATTGTTTGTTGTCTAAAAGCATTTCATCCAATACTCAGGTTTCCACAATTTCTGAAGTCATTTGGGTCATTTTTGACCTAGGGGTATTTTAGTAATTTTACTCCTCACCCTAGGGGCATAATTGTCATTTTCTAAAAATGTTCAGGGAAACTCTGTAATTGTCACTCTAAGGGTATCTTTGGTTACTTCTAACCCATCTGAGAATATTTATAACATTTCTTCCTTAAATATCTTACCAGACTTCCTAGGGCAATTTGGTCATTAATAAAATATCCAGGGGTATTTTGGTCATTTAGTGTCTCAGGGACCTATCTGTCATTTTTGAAATTGTCCAAGGATATTTATGTCATTTTCAAAAGGGACATATGTGTCTTTTTTCAAAATGTTTAAGGGTATTTTCGTCATTTCTCCCAAATCTTTTGCACTGCCTTTAATCCTAATAATTGACTGTGATTCCCAATTTTTGGGGTGTTACAGGCTCAAGACTTCAGCTTTTTTATTTATTTTCTTCCATCATTCCTTAACTCCCACAAGGTTTGGTCCTGTAGAATCTGACAACAAGAGTGAAGAATTTAACCGTTATGAGACAACAAATACTTGAAGATGAAGACTATATATGGAAGAAGCTTTGAAGAAATAAGACATAAATCATCTATGAGAACATATTCTTTCATTCTTTTGTGTAAAGCTTTCTATAAATTATTGTATAGATACTAAGCTCTCAAAACACTTTGTATACCTTGAGAGAAAAGACTATAAGTGTTGAGTGATATATTCGTCTGTAAGATGATCATACATTAGTCATTGTGCAAACTTCCAATAAATCTTGTTGATTTATTTAAAGCCAATAGTGACTTGGTAGGACAAAGAATATTGGGTTTAAGTCAAGCTTATGATAGAACTCGCATGTGCATGTAAGAGCCACAAGTGGCAATGAAAAATACTTATAACTTTGATAAGTTAGTGAAAACTTGGTGGGTTGCCAAGAATTGGACATAGTCTCGAATTTGACATGAACCAATCTAATTCTCTATTTGCTTGTTTCTATTACTTTAACTGATAAATGGTTTGAATTTGTTTTTAGATCTTATATATCATTTTGTTTTACAAAGAAAACTAGTTTTCTTGTCATCTGAAAAAGTCTTAATCAAAAACTCTTTAATTGTTTTTAGAACTATCTACTTCAGACGATAAACTTGCTTTTCGTCTTAGAAAAATATAAATTTTTAAAAACATAATTCAACCCCCCTTCTTGTGTTATTTGCTTCTATAAATATGTTGTTATGTTAAAGCTTTCTTGCATGCTCAACATAACAACGATCCACGAACAATGGATCCTTTCATCATAGGGAATCAATGATTCCCACAGACAATGCCATTGTTATGGTGTAGGACACCAAATGCAATTTGTTTCATGTAGTGGAGTAGAATGAGAGAAAAGGTGTAACGCCCTGAAATTTAGGTAATTGAAAATATATGTTTGATGTGTTTCTTGTATTATGTAATTACTTTATTAATTTAGATTAGTTGGATTGTTGTGTAAATTATCCTTGGGCAATTGCTTGGTATGGATGTTAAGTTATGTGGAGTTGTTTGAGCTGTGTTGAAAAAGAGTAATTCCGAGTTTGACCCAAAACCTATTTTGGTAAAATCACAATCCTGGATTGGTTAACCATTGGATCATCTTCAAATTTTAAAGGTAGTCTTCTAACCCAAATATATAAATTTGGACCGTTGGGATTGGGGATATAACATCTGAAGAGTGACATATTACTTTTTTCATAGAAGTAGTGAAATTTCAAAATTGGGTCAGCTCGCCCAGGCAAGCCAAAATTTGCCTGGGCGAGTCAAGTCAGTCATATATGGTGCACCAGCATGAAAAACACGAAAATTATGGTCTTCTTCTTCTCCAACAGCCACCCAACCCCTCCCCATCCTCCTCCACCACCGATAGCCACCGGTGACCGCCACAAGCCACCGTTTCTTGCTGTTGAACCACCGCATCGAGAGGAACATTTTAATCGAAGCAGAATCTTCAAAACTCAACTCCTCCTCATCCTCCTCCCTTTGCGGTTTCTTCGAGGTAACCGTGTTTTCTATGCCTTCTCCTAACTAGTTTGAAGTCTCTCTTGGTATATCTTGTGATTTGGGTACCATTATTGGGTGTTTTTACACTTCCTTTGAAAAACATTTGAAAATGAGACATTGTAAAAGTTTCATTTTTATAATATTGATGTCATTTTTATGTGGACTCCCAAAATGATGTCATTTTTATGTGTCCTTCGTTGAGCCCCAGTCACATTGGTGTGATCGGAATTTCAAAATGATGTCCTTTTTATGTGGACTCCCAAAACACCATATTAGCCCCTTTTTAAATTTGAGTGGGTATTTGGCTCGAATGTTAATGTTAACCTTGTCTTTAAAATCTATACTAAATTATATTCAGTTTTAGTAACATACAACAAATGCAATTTACAAAAGGATTAAATATATTTTTGGTCCTTGCAATTGAGTGTTTTTTTTCATTTTCGTCTCTGTATTTTTTTTTTTCATTTTTGTCCTTACAAAATATGGTTATTTTTTTTTTCATCCTTAAAATACTTTAGATAACACTATTTTCACTATTTAATGCACTTTTTTTACTGTTCAAAGCGATTTGCAGAGAGTAAATATGGAAAAAGGGTTAAATTATATAGTCTAAAAATGTATTTAAGCCTTTAAAAAATTGAGTTACATTATGTATTCAAGAACTTTGGATACATTAAATTTATAATTCTAAAATATCGCATAAGTGCATACAAAGATAGTAGTTGTGGTATAGTGTGGGTGTAAAGTGAGGAAAATATATATTTGACATTTTATGTATTTTGGGGGTCTTTTTTATGGACTTGGTAATAGTAGTAGTTGAAAAATAAAATAAAAAAATTGGTTTGTTGTTGGGGCAGGCAATATTTATGTACACAATTTATATTTTTTTTATATCTTTTTATTGAATATAACATTGTGATTGTGTTGATATATAAATTTCACTTATGTATAATGTTACATACTTAATTATTATTAAAAACAAATATTAAAAATAATTAATCCATGCCTCGCAGGAAATCTAACTAATTCTTCATAATCTGTACTACGTAATGAAAATCCCAGCCAAAAAATCAGTTAGAAATTAACTGTAAAAGTTATTTATTTATTTTTCATATTTAATTGTATTATTTAATAATGAACATATCATATATAACTTACCCACAAAATTTTTACACTGTTCCACTAAAATTTCTGCAGTACATCTTTCATCTACAAAAAGTTCTGATACAGTTTTCTCAACAGTAAAATCATAATTTACACGTATCATAAATTATTAATAAATTATTTTCTAACTAAATAATTGAAATTATCAATATCTTTCAAATACGAAAAAAAAGTCTGTT
This sequence comes from Glycine tomentella, assembly GCA_007407185.1. Classification (NCBI taxonomy): domain Eukaryota; kingdom Viridiplantae; phylum Streptophyta; class Magnoliopsida; order Fabales; family Fabaceae; genus Glycine; species Glycine tomentella. The sequence continues at coordinate 19,930 of PYAF01003081.1, forward strand.
ACAAAGAAGAGTGGAGAAATCACTTGCTTGGTCTATAAGAAGAGGGAAAATGTGGTACGTAATTTATTACTATATTCTTACATTAGAAAAATAAAATCATAAAAATTGATTATTCAAACACAATTCTGTTACAAAGAGAAGTGGGGGAAATCACTTTGCTTGGTTAACCATGTTTCTCCTCCCTTTTAAATCATCAAATATTAGAGAAAAAGACAAAAATGAAAGTAGAAATTAAGATTCTGAACATTCCTTTTCATCCGCTTCAAGGAAACAACACACTAACATGATCTACATATCTTCCATTTGGTTATATGGTCCTTAGTATAAGGTTTTGGTAGGTAAGAAATAACGTCCATTGATTAAACTCTTACAGTCTACGACTCTTTTTTTCCTTCTTTTTTTGATAATTATACCTACGTCATATTAGTCTAATAGGCATGGAGGTAAAATAACTTTCTACTTGAACATAGTATAGTTATATCAAACGATATACCGACTAATAGCTAGTGGATCCGTGGCGCAATGGTAGCGCGTCTGACTCCAGATCAGAAGGTTGCGTGTTCGATTCACGTCGGGTTCAAGTTTTGCTTTATAATTTTACATTTTTAGAGCGTTTTCTAATACAACTGGCGTAGGCCCAGCCCAATCCATAATTTTGCCCTTGTTGTGTATACGAGTAGGTCCGTAATGAATAAAAAACCCAGAATGCTGTTTTTTTTTTTTCGACGGATTATATTGTTATAAATATTATTAATTTTAAATTTAAAATAAAGGATTAAGTAAAATCAATTTTGTTTTTAGGTCAAAGACCATGAGTGTCTCCCAATTTATTAGAGTATAGACTAATGTCTCTCGCAATGTATCATTGTCGTTAGCCCAAAAGAATTTTCACACAGTAAGAATTGAATTGAAAAAAAAGTACCCCAACTGAATAGATGGTTCTCACTCATGTGAACTGATGCGTAAAATATGTACTTGCTAAGGGAAAATGTAACATATGCAATAGCAACAATGGAGTTGAAGTCTAGATATCGTACCTTAAAGGTTAGTTGTGTGTCTCAAATAATTTGAATAGGATAAACTAAATAATTTTGGGTTTTTATCTTAAGTTTGAGGATTGTTTGTGCTTGCATTCAAGAAAATAAAACTAATGAAAGACAACAGTTTCAAGTATAGATATCTACAAACACAAGTTACTCATTATGATTTTGCATGCACAATTTTTTCCTTAATTCCTATTTTATTTAAGAACTGTCAACTACCAATTAATCGTCTATGGTCAAGGTTTGATAATACTCTTTCTTGTTAAATCAATCTTGCATTTATCATTTGGGATTTAAATTAGGATTAAAGATGAATAATAGAGAAGTTTGTAAAAAGGAAATTCGTGCACCAGTTTCATCATGCAAGTTTTGTGAACTCTATCATTCTATAGGTCAGTTAACTATGAGAAGATAGTCATTAACACTCAATTAACAATAATCAAAGTGATCAATTCCAATATAAAAGTAAAAGCAATAGAATGATACAATCAATTTGAATAACCTCAAAGAACTTTATTAAAAAGAGAATTTAGAGAACATGAGTACAATTACATCACAATCTGAGTTCTAAAGGGTTTAACCAATCATGGTCACAAAATAGCAAAACAAAATACAATATTGTATTAGAAATAAAAGAGATAAAAAAAAAAAAACTTACATATTTTGATCCCAATTGTTCCTAATGTAAATCTCCTCTTAGAAGCTGTTGTTGTTTGTAAAAGAGTAAAGCATAACCTAAAAGACCTCTTACACTTCTCTTTATAAAGTTTAAAATAAGTTATAGTGTGAAGGCCTACACAGGCTATCTACGAGGATTTAGGGCGCTTATTAAGCATTGGTCATGCTTAGTAAAAAATGCTCAGAATTTTCATTTTCTTATCGGCTTCTTTGTTCAATTGTTCACACTTATCACATCCACGAGCTCTATAAACAAAATAAAGTAAGAAGAAGACAAAATGGGACAAGAATTGGAGTTCATAATAACTAATCTAATGGCTCATATGTTTTCTATTATATACTATATTATAAAGACATGTTTTTTTATATATTTTTTTACATTATTTTTTCTCTTAACATTTATATCTTCTTTTTTCCTTTTCATATTTTTACTCTCCCTTTTTAGTTTTCTCTCTCTTTTATTTTACTTTATTTTTTTCTGATATTTTTTAATTATTTTTTCATTTTTTCTTTTTATGTTTCTTATTTTTTTTTCTTTTCATATTTACATTTATAATAGTAATATATTGTTATTAGATTTTTTCCTTAAATTGTTAACCACCGTAATTAAGACCTTGGTTCTCCCATAAAACCTCAAAGTATCTTCACAAGCTTCAATCCATTGAACTATGTGACTAATTGTCGATCTAGGTCTTAGTTATACTTAAAGCTCATTGTCCCTCTTAAGAGAATATTTTGTGAGGATCAAACTCAGATTCTATCTTACAAACTTAGCATGCATTTATCCATAGAATTCCACACATTGAATTTATAATGACATATAAGAAACAAAAAATAAAAATATAATATTGTAAATAGAAATATTTATTTATGTGTAATAACCATAGTTATCTGTAATTCAGAAAAAACCATAGTTATTTGTTAACTAATACATTTTTTTTAAATATTATCAATATACTTTAATTAATTCTTAAAGAAGTTTATATTCTCTACTTAATAAAAGATAGAAATAATAATTAATAATTAATAGGCTTAATTACATTTTTATCCCAATTTTTTAATTTTTTGCCAATTTTACTGGAATTTTTTAATTTGGTATATTTTATTTTCAATTTTTAAGAAACTTGTGAATTTTAATCTCAACCATTTATCAATTGCAAGGCACAAAAATTGGGGTAAAATTTGCCAAAAAATAATTAAAAGTTTGGATAAAACATACAATTGTGTTAGGAGTAAAATAAAAGAGGATAAAACTCACAAGTTTTTTTAAAAATTGACGGTAAAATGTGCTAAATAAATTTATTGAGATAAAATTTGTCACAATAAAAAATTTAGGGATTATAATGCAATTAAACCTAATTAATAACATGTTGAATTGAGCATATATTTAGAAATGATATTTATTTTTAAAACTTTTTATTAAAAAATTACAAAAAAATATAAATTATAAAATTAATTAATTAAAAATTTATTAAGATTAATTGAATTAAAAAAAACTCATTAACAAGTGTCAAATTAAAAAGTATATCTTTATAACAGTTTTGAATAATTTTATTATGAATAGATTTTTTTAAGCTAAAGTTTTATATACCTATTATTCAATTTAGGACACGGGGTTGGTTGGCTATTTTTTTTTTATTAAGAATAATTTACATTATTAATGTATGAAATATTTTTATGAGTTTATTCATATATTTTTAAAACCTAATATTATTTTTTATATTTTTACTAATACAATACCTATGCGGACGTACGGGTAAACTGATAAATTAAATGTATAATATAATTATATACATTTAGTTATAACTGTGTAGAACTTAGTAAATGAGAATTAAAACTAATAAGATTGGAATATGTAATATATTTTATAAGAGAATGATGATTAACTATTACTGAAATAAAATTGTCACCCGTTGTCTAGAGATTTCACGCAATGTTTCGATCCATCTAGATGTATAATCTACCATCATACTGACATTATAACCCATATTTATGTAATACTCAACTAATATGATTCCTACAATTCAAAAAAGAAATACATTATCAAAACTAGTGATAAAACTCTCATGCAACACACGGTTAAACAAATTCATTAATCATTATAAGGGCAAATATAACAAAAATTCAGCTCAAGTGAAAAATATAGGAATGAAAAGTAGCACATAAATATGCAGAATATGGGTCATCTTCCCTACTTGTAACAGTAAACACATATCAACAACAAAATTTGATGCACAATAATTACAGGTGCTGAGAAATACTACTGATTGAAATCCTACAAGACTTTCACAAGCCAATTAAATTACAATTGGCAATAGGAAAATTATTGTTATACAATTAGAAAGAGCCTGACTAATGATTGTTTTATCACAACCAAAAGCTCCAGGTATGGCAGAAGTCCCGCTAAGAACTGAGGGGAAAAGGGAATCAAGAACACGCTATAAAAAACAAAAGTCATTAGGCATGAAAGCTATCACAATTAGATTATGGATGAGACACTTGATAACAACTGAGTTTACCTGACCAGTAAGAAGAGGAGTATCAGTTGCAAGTTTTGATGCAACTAGCCTTGGTGTACGTACAGGCCAAGTCTGAAAATGGATAAATTACATGCAAGGAGGTTGTAATGTCGGATAATCATAAGGAGTACCAATACTTTAATGAAGCAACTACAATTAAGTGATGAACAAAATAAATGGCCAGAAACCTGAAGCATGGTGAATGTCTTTTTGACACCTTGAAACTCAAGTTCCAATATAGTATACTGAAAATAATAGAAAGATTAAAATAATAAATTGTAGAAAATATAGACAAGCTACTGAATGTGAGAATAGAAGATGTTGAACACATAAGTAAGCTTGGCAATCCTGCGATCATCACAAAAATATGAACCAAGGAGAAAGAGAAACAACAAATATAATTCTAAAAGAAGCAATAATGGACTTAACAATGATCTTCTAATAGAAATAGAATTGGATATACAATAGCAAAGGAGTTCAAGATATAGAAACCTTTAAGGAATATTGGCTAGGTGGTGCAATGTTGGTAATCTTTCTCATGTTATCAGGAGTTAGTGCAACATGGTGTTGCCTTAGACTGTTCTAAAAAATAGTCTGCAATAGTAAATAATTCACACAGAGATTTAGAAGAAAAAAAATAAACCAAAATAGAACAACTTACGAGATAACCTAAAAGGCTACAGAACATACAACATATAAATCTCCACCAGTTAAAGTTAAAAGGTTGCCTTCACCTATCACTAGTGAATCACATATATTAGGAAAAATGGTCCACGTAATACTTGTTTTGTATATAAAAATTTAACAGAAAAGAAAAATAATTTGTCGAGTGTTGGAACAGAGACACCACGAGGATTATAGACATCACCAGATCGTTTAGCAATAGTTTTTGATAGAGGACTATCTAAAGAGCATGAAGTTCTAGAAGCACTCCATGAATTGAAGGTTCCAATGAAAAGGTCTAAAATCAAGCTTCTACAAAAAGAGATGACCAAGAGAATCATGGCTTGACTATTTAACAAGGGCAAGGATGGAGGAAGACATAAGGAGCTTAATTGGAGCACCTTAAAGATCGTAGGAGAGCTCGCTTAGCGCGAATATCGCACTTAGCACAATTCCTTTCGTAGCTTTCATAATTTTCGTATTGTTGTAATTTATTAATTTCTTATTTGTGTAATGGACCTCAATGTGGACTAAAATAGGCCAAAACTATGCGTTTTTAGATTTTATTAGAGGCTTAACTCTATAAGTACTTAGACATTGTTATTTTTGAATAAAATTAAGCATTTGCTTGAAATAAGAGCTTAGCCTCTTCTTGGTTGAACTTGTAACAACCCGCCTCGTCGCTACGATATCACTAACTTTAATTGTGTGAATTTCAAATTTTAATGAAAACTCCATTAATTTGATTATGAAAATGGTAGTAAATTTTTTGCGACAATACAATTATCATACAATGGAACAAAAACACAAATAGATACATATGGATGTACATTTAAAACATTACATATCATTCACATGTCAGAACATAATTTAGTTGTATTTACAAATATTTACGTTTGGAATTACATGACCAACAAAAAGGATCAAGGGACTAACTAAGAAAGGGTTTATTAACAAAACACAACTCTTTTCCAAAAAGAGTTCCAACATTATTACATCGGTTCGGCGGCTCCAACTAAAAAGAAGATCTCCCTCTAAGGTCACCTATTGCTACTTATCTGCTCCCACGAACTAGGGTTCACAATCATCACAAGTACCAACCACACTGTACAACAAATGTAAGGGTGAGTTTATCTTACCAAAAATAACAAGTACCATATAACACTAATCAAAAGAGAACAACAATAACAACTCCAACCATTCCTAAAATTAATCAGTTACACACCCACATGCAACAACTAATCATCCACTATTCCGTAAATTCATCACAATTATACTCAAAATGATGCATGCACCTGACTCAACTCTCAGAATGCAATGCGGTACCATCCTCATGGAAATAGCCTCTCTCAGGAAAATGATGCAGTAGCTCGTCGAGGTCACCCTATTGTGCACTGGTTGCTCCCCCCATGGTGATCAGCCCTGAGTCTCAAGGGAGTTCCAAACGAGTGATTGCCCCTAGTACCCCCAGTACTTACTGTCCATCATTCTATTTCCATCAATGCAACATGAAGTACGAAACATGGGCACCATCAATGCATGACTGTTAGGGATTTTCCATGGCAAGCGTACCGTTCTATCATTGTAAGTTTCGAATTTATAAGATCGTCTCCACAGGGATTTGAGTTTACGTTGGTTGGTTAAATTTGTTACCAGTTTAGTAGTTTATGTACAGATGATAAAAGCGAAGGTTCATTTGATTGATGACGTAAAGTAAAGATTACAGAAAACAAATAAATGATTACGGAAAATAAGTAAACGAGTCAAATCAAGGAAGTGTAGGATTGAATTTCGTCTTACTTATCCCTTTAATTGATTTTACCTATGCATTTTCTATTCTTGTTGACGCACACGTTTAGGTAACCTTAATTCGATTCCTCGCAATTAAGCCCTATGGATATTTTACTAAATATCGATCCCTCGCATATTTAATTAAATACCCAAGCATTAAGATCATATTCACATGTTTAATGCGATCAAAACGTTATGCCCTATTCCTAGCAACGTAACATAACGAGTAATTTCATTCAGTTCAAACCCTGAGATTACTTTCCAGTCTCACTTAGGAATTTAAGTTCGTGATCCTAGTGATCAAGTAGAATCAAGCATTAAGCGTAGAATGAAATTACCAACAAGAAATAGAATGATGCATAAATAATTAAAAGAGCATAGGGATAAAAAAAGTATGTCCAATCCTTAGGGAAGTTTAAGCGAACATCGGCAGAACCTCCTCGAGAGAACCACTGACTAAGCTCGTCATCGATCCTCTTTTCGACAGAATCTCCTTATACAATTCACTCTTCCTCACTTCCCTAAGTTTCTACACTCACTTAGAAACTAAAACAAGCTAGAAATGGAACAAGCAGGTGCTTGGGAGAGAAAAGAAGTGGAATTTTATCCTCTAGCCTTCAAATTTCGTCCCTATTTATAGATTTTGGGGTCCTGGGTGCTTTGGTCGCCTGTAAGTTTCGAATTTATAAGATCATCTCCACAGGGACTTGAGCTTACTCAATTAATCCAAATAGAATTAAACAGTTCAATAGTTATGTACAAGTAGGTCGAACGGATTTTCATTAGGTGATGCAAGTAAAATAACTAAACTTAACGAAAAATGAAAATATTTATGAGAAAGTGGGATTGGATTTCATCATTCTTAACATTCTATATTCAATTAATATTTACCACGCATAAATCATCGTCTATTCTTATTGATGCACACTAAGTTACTTTGAATCGATCCCTCGCATTCAAGTTCTAAGGATATTTTACCGCATATCGATCCCTCGCATATTTAAGTAAATACCCCAGCGTTAAGAACTATAATCGTGTGCTTTTATGCAATCAAAACGTTATGCCCTATTTCTAGCAACGTAACGTAATGAGTAAATTCATTCAGTTCAAACCCTAAGATTACTTTCCAGTCTCACTTCGGATTTAAGTTCGTGATACTAGTGATCAAGTAGGATCAAGCATTAAGCGCAGAATGAAACTACCAATAAGAAATAGAACGATTCATGCATGAATATTAAAAGAAGTATAGGGTTAAGAAGATTACATCCAACCTCTAAGAAGCTAGCCAAGCATGGAGAGAACCTCCTCTCGGAAAGAGTTGCTAAACGTTCCCATCCTCGCTTCTCTCCGACAGAGTTTCCACGCTAATCCTCACTTCTCTCACTTTCTTAACCTACTTAATACTAATATTTAAGAGCCTAACACCTAAGAACAAGCCCTAAGCAAGTAGGGGAGGAAAAACCCTCCAAAAGGCATGCCATTTCCTTCCAATCCGTGGCCCATTTATAGGATTTGTGCACCAGCCAGCTTCACTCGCCCAGGCCACCATTTTCTTCATGTTTTGGTCGCCTGGGCCAGCTTAACATATCTTTTTGGAACTTGTAGCTCGCCCGGGCGAGCAAAATACACTATGGTTGGTCGCCTGGGCGAGTTAAAGTCTTAATGTTGAAGAAAGCTTTGGGCCATGTCGATTTCTGGGCCTAAAATGCTTGTTGCACCTCCCATACTTGCTATATAAGCCTTCTTTGCTTGCTTTGATATCCAGAAGCCTCAGAAATCCACAGAATCTATCAAAATACAAAACATGATTGGATTAATCTTCCAAAACATTTTAAACACAAGTATAAGGTGCTAATTTACTAGGTTTAGTGAAATTTACAAGCAAAGTTAATGAAATCAAAAGATAAGTGCAAGCATTTAAAACATGATTTTAACTGAAATACGATGCTTATCACTCCCCCCAACCTAGAATCTTGCTTGTCCTCAAGCAAAGTAACTAACACTACAATTAATAGGAGTATAAAAGATGATCATGTTTTGTAAAGAATCAACTTTCCAGAACGATCAGAACATAAAAAAGTAGTCAACCTCGAGAATTTGAAACAAAAGATGAGATTCTCAAAACCAAAGTGAGATCAAGATCAATTCACATTTTATTTCTAAAGATCATCAGAGGAAATATGTGATTGATTCAAACAGAGGAAAACCTTTCAAAAAGTGTTTTAGTTCTCTCACAGGAAAGTGTTTAATCTCAATTCCAACACTGATATATGACCATTACAAATCAAAAGAACACTGAGGCTTCCATCAAAAATCTTGAAGTTCAGGTTAAACAATGACCATAGCTAGGAACTAATCCTTCTTCGCAAGGATGACTAGTCATGCATCCCCATGTACATACATAGCACACCAATGTGGGTTCATCGATGCACTGACCATGGCTAGGAACAAATCCTTCCCCGCAAGGATAACCAACAGGTCACTATACTCCACGTGTACATACACAACATACAACCATGGGCACCATCAATGCATGACCTGACTAGGAACAAATCCTTCCCTGCAAGGATAACCAGTCATGCACCCCATGGGTATCCATGTATATCCACATCATACAATGACAACCATGGGCACCATTAATGCATGACCTGGCTAGGAACAAATCCTTCCCCCCAAGGATAAACAGTCATGCACCCCCATGGGTGTCCATGTATATTCACATCATACAATGACATTGTTCACATCAACATTATCTCTCATCAATGTCATTATCAACATCCATATCACATCATCTCAATATCATCATCATACATATTAAATTTATATCATTTCAACATCATCAACCACATCAACATTGTCTCATTTGAACATTGTCAACCACATCATGATTATCTCATTTAAACATCACCAACCACATCAATAACATCTCAATTTCAATATCATCAACAACATCAACATCATTTTATTTCAATATCATCATCATAAACATCAATATCAACATCATCAACTATATCAACATTATCTCATTACATCATCATCAACCCAATCACATTAACCCATTTCAACATCATCTCATTCATTCACAATCCATATTACCATGAGACTAGTATTTTAGGAAAATTCTAAATTAAGGAGGAGGACTACAATATAGAAAATACACTCTTATACCCATTTAAAAATTTACTAAAGAATTAAATAGGAGGACGCATTATAAAATTTCGGGCAGAGTCTCCTCTATAATTAAAACTTTTCCCAAAAAGTATTTTTTACGACGGTGATACTACGTCGGTTGATAAGAACCGTCTTAGAAAGACATGCGGTTGCATTTTTGTAAATAAATACAACTGATTTAAGACGGTTTCGCAAAAATCGTCTTAGAAACTACCATTCTAGGACAATTTTTTGAAAACCGTCTTAGAAGCATTACTATATGACTACGTTTTTACACAAACCGTCTTTATTGGATTTTTATCCCTTTTTCGTTCAATCTTTAAATTATTTTCCTCTCATTCCCTTCACTCCCTTGAATCCGCCTTCTCACTTTCCTCCAAACCCTCACCCACTTCGACGGCCTCAGCCCCTCTGTATCTGCCCCCAATGTTTTTATATTCACTCATTATTTCCTTCCACGACTACTCCAACGAACCCTACCTTCATCACTCCTACGCATTCTTCTTCCACGGTGGTAGTGAAGCCTTCTTCACCAAATCCTTCATTAGGTTACTCACTTACTTAGTTAGGGTTACAATTAGGGTTTCACTCCATTCATTCTAATTCAAGATTCAATTTAGGTTCGAAACGATGATGCTTACGCATCCTCACAAGTCCGTGAGCATGCATGGGACGATGTAGTCGAACATGGATTTGGTGGAGGCGATAATCCTTGAGGTTCGGGATCGGAGGCTCATACCTGAAATCCGATCTGATTGTTGCGATCCAAAGTTGGCCAAAACCCATAACTGCAACCTCGACGAGGTCATCATCCAGAAGAACCTGGACAACCACAAACTCCCCAAACGCATCAATACCTTCTTCGAAAGTACAGGGAACAAGTCCACATGGACGTCGTAACCCCAACGCTGCCAGCATGTACTACCTCTACTTCATGTTCTGCTACCCTTCCCTTAAGGGCACCACCATTCAGGGAAGGACTGAGTTGGCGAAACCCTAATGGCTACTTACCTGGCAAAATGACCCCTCTTATGACCCTCTATGGGTTCATGTTATTTGGCCAAACAGAAGCTACTTACTCTGGCTATACTTGTTACACTGGTATTGCAGATTTTGTGCTTGCGGACATTGAATCTGTTGGGTAAGTTGGTTGTGTTCATGTATTGTATGCCTATTTATCCATATTTACTGGCCTTTTTTTGTCACTACTACCTTTATCATGTTGAAAAGCTTACTTGTGATGACTCAGTTTGTAACTGTCTTTAACTGATTCAGATTAATGAGAAGTTAGTTTCAGTTCTCTCTCAAACTCTAATATATTGGGATTTTAGTCCTTCATTTTGTTTCATATTTTAGGAATATTTTATTGATTTTTAGTTACTTCTCATTTATTTTGCTTTCGCCCTCTGCTTTTGTTCCTTGTTTCAAACATAGTGCCAAGGAGCAATTCCAATCATGTTAATCCTTACTTCACTCTTATGTAATACATAACTCTGATATGAGAAAATTACTATTTGTTGCATACTCGGCAAGTGCACCGGTCACTCAAGTAATATAGTGATAAGAGAGTTATCGTTCCCACGAGGATTGTTTGACCAATTAGATTATAAATTGAATCTATAGGTTGGATGACAAAAGATATGAGAGAAATGTGTGTGGACAAAGTAAATGTAAACCTAAATATAAACATAAAGTATATATACAAGATAGATAATGGTTGTACCAAACGTAAGCTAATGTAGTTAAAGAGACCCACACTCAATGCTCCTGACATTCTTACATAGATTGTTTGTAACATTCATCTACACCAGCTACTCAATTCATGCATCCTCATTCAATAATAGTTAAGCCCTAATCCCTTAGTGACATTAACCCTTTAACCCTTTTCAATACCCTAATCCCTTAGTAGCATTTATTAGGTTAAGCATTAAGTGATGCACTAGAAAGGATTGCAAGCATGCATCCCTATCCCTAGGTGATGTAAAGTAAGTCACCACACTTAGTTCCAAGACTAAAACTCCAATATCCCTATTGTGAGCCCTAGCTCTGAGCTCTCAACTAGGTTGATCAAGTCTAGAGAAGAGATGAAGACATTCAAGCAAAGTGTAATGAAATAACTTGGCATAAATGAATAATAACACTCAATCCAATCCAAATGCAAGTAACATTGAATGTTTAGCACTAATTATAAAAGAAAACTAGCCAAACCTAGTCATGGAATGGCCTTGGTACAACAAAAAGAAGCATGCTTGCCGATATACAAGAAAGAAGAGGAAGGGCTTCCCTTCACACCCAAACCCTAGAATCAACTCCCAAGCTTTCTTCTTCCTCCTTTGGTGAATATTTCGTCCCGAAGATCCTTCTTTAGTGCTGAGGCTTCAGTATTTATAGTGTAGCTTGTGAAATCTCTGTTTTGCCCTTATTATGCCGACTCTGTCGACCTGTGGCACTCCTGGCGCGGTCCTGGCGCTGACAACGCCAACATCTAGAAGGAATGGCGCCAATGGCACCAACATGGCGCTGGCTGAAGAAACTGTGGCGCTGATGGCGCCAGGTTCCAGAGGTGGTGGCGCTCCTAGCGCGAGCCTGGCACTGATGGCGCCAGACCTTCTGCTCTGCATAATTCCTTAGCTAATTCACCTGCTAATCATTCAATCTTGACCAAAATACCTCATTGAAGCATATGAGTCACATTCATACCAATTGGAAGCTATTTATCATATAAAATTATGTATTTATTGATTTAATTGAGCTTGGAAACATCATGTGCTAGGCACATATCACTATTCCTCTCTGTTTTTAGAGGATGCATTATCCCCTTCCTTATATGCTATTTCCATGGAAAATTTTGTATAAAAGAAAACGTACTTAATACTGCTTTGTTTTAACAATAACATGATTATCTGTTTCCAAGTTAGACTTTTGGTATATTAGATTTTGGCAATTGTTTTCAACTGTTTTTCATAGTAACAAAAACTTAATTGTATAGTCATTGTTCTTGAATTTAATATGGTTTAGTTGTTTTTGCAACCAGAACTTGATAGTTGATAGTACAATTCTAATTCTTATGTTTACCATGTTCAATGTATTATTTCCTTTGGCTAGAAGGGAATAAAACCACTTTCACTACTACTAAGGCTATTAGTGCAAAATCATGATTCTCATATTTTGTTGTCTTTGAGTTAAAATACTACTACTTTTTCTGTTGTTTTCAATTCTGCATTGTTAGATGGATATCCGTGTTTTGCTTTGTGTGATTTTGGTCTATGTTTTCTTTGTGGGCAGCTTTGGCTTTGCAGGTTCCTGTAGAACTTTCAAAGGAAGTTAATGATTGCAAACATTTGATTAAGACATTAGTGATGGGTAATTTATATCCTTAAAACTTCTGTAGTTCATAGGGGACAAGGATGATCATGGATTGGTTTGAATGAATTCTGATATATTTTTGTATATTTTGTTATTTTATTAAGCAATATTAATAAGATACCCAAATAAAATAGAAATACTAGTAAAAAAAAGAAGAAAAAATGTCATTCATAGGATTTGGGATTGAATGATCATATACCTAATCTGATAATGGTCCCACTAAGCTCTTTTTAATGCAATTTAATCCAGATATTGGAGTCAACCTGAGTTTCTCTAGTTTGGATTGGATCAGATTTACTGATTGGATTGGATCTTTTCTCACCCTTAGTAGTTTCTTATTTTTGTTTTTTTAGTGTCATTTGCCCCTTATTTTATGGCTGATAAATATACATATTTTTTTATTATATGTTTATGTTTTTTTAATAGTCACTATATTAGGCAAGAGACCTAAACCTTAATTTTTCTACTCCAAAATTTGCGTGTGAAATTTCTAATTGTTACTTGAATTCATGATCTATATTGTTCTTCTATAACATGAATGAAATTGTGGTGTTAATCATTCATGTTATGATTCATTCAAATTTTGCTTCAAAATTGATTCTGCCTTTCTATAATTTAAACTGTCCATTGAGAAGTTGTTTTAAAAGGCTAAATTTTGTATGCACTTCTTCAAAGAAATGCTATTCTATTATAATGTCAAATGGTTTTTTTCATACACGTTATTTATCTACATATAGATCCATCTTAGATCTAATTCACATGTCCATTAACTACCAGAAATGCCTCATTGAAAGTATCCCTTCACAATCCACCAAGGCCATACTTCTTGGCCCTTCTTCATTTCCCAATCATCATGGGCATCACTCTTTGCCTTAGAACTGGAATTAGATCTTAATAAAGACCTGAAGACTAGTAGAATACCCTCATCATCTTGGATCAAAAGGGCAATAACACCCCATATAGCAAACCTAGTATGAGGTTCAGCTCTAGACCAGGGTAACATTTGTAATGATGTTCCAGCTAGCACAAATTCTAAAGACCATTTTCAACACAAAAAAAGTTGGTAACCCAAGTCTCTCTAATATTAAAGAGAGAAACTTTTCTATCATACTTTCCATAAGTTTAACATAGGACTTGAACATGTAGAAAACAAATAATCTTGAAATATATCAAATTTGGCTTGCTACCATGTGATAAGTACCACATTTTAGTAAAAATAGGATTTTAAAATTGCACTTATCCGTTATTTTGATTAACTTTATCCACAAATTAACCCTAGAAACCTAGTCAAATGATGGTTATATAAAGGTAAGTTATGCTTTCATATTTTGAGAGGATTTGTCCAATTAAATGATTTAATTTTGATAGGTTGGAAGATTTCGAAAGTATAAAGCATGCAAAAACCAAGAGAAGGGAGTGATCAAAGCAAAAATCAAGTTCCAACAGCATTCCAGGCCCAAAATACACCAAGGCCCAAAGAAAACTTCACCACTAAGCTATAAGCTTGCCCAGGCGGCCATGCAATGCACAATTCACTTGCCCAGGAGAGTCACAAGTAACGAAAAGATGGGATTAACTCGCCCAGACAGCCAGAATATGAAGGAATGGCTCGCCTGGGCGACCAAAGCAGCCAGGTCCACAAAACCTATAAATAGTGGACGGATTTTGGAGCAATGATGCAGAAAAGAGGATCGATGACAAGCTACTTAGTCAGTGATTCTCTTGAGGAGGTTCTTCCGATGTTCGCTTAAGCTTCTCTAAGGATTGGACGTACTCTTCTTATCCCTATGCTCTTTTAATTTCTATGCATTATTCTATTTCTTATTGGTGATTTTATTCTATGCTTAACGCTTGATTCTAAGTGATCGTTAGTTTCATGAATTTAACCCTAAAGGCGACTGGAAAGTAAATTTAGGGTTTGAACTGAATTTAATCACTCATCACGTTACGTTGCTAGGAATAGGGCTTAACGTTTTGATCGCACGAAACACGTGATTAGAAGTTTAATACTAGGGTATTTAATTAAATATGCGAGGAATCGATATTTAGTAAATATCCTTAGGACTTTAATTGCGAGGAATCGAATTAGAGTTATTTAAACGTGTGCGTCAATAAGAATAGAAAATTAAAAGCATAGGTAAAATTAATTGAAGGGATAAGTAAGACGAAATCCAATCCTACACTTCCTTGACTTGTACTCGTTTAATTATTTTCCGTAATTTTTATCTTTACTTTACGCAACAAACAAACAACAAATGAACCTTCGTTTTATCATCTGTATATAAACTATTGAACTGATAACGATTTAAATGAACTGAAGTAAACTCAAATCCTAACACCATGTCACCACTTGCGCCGCTAGGTTCTCACTGCTTATGGACATAATAAATAGTATAAGATTTTTTTGTCTATAAATTTTGAATTACCAGTCAGGCTTCTAGAACTCACTGCAAAGCACTTTCACTTTGTTTGGATGGACTGAACTAAGGAAAAAAGAATTAGGGGAGAGTGATATAGGAAATAAATGGTACACTTTGACAAAGCAATGATTATAAGGGGAGAACCATTTGGTGGTGGAGTTCACATAAAAATATTATCTCCTCTGATGGCACAAATTGTGTTCATGAGTCAACTTCTCAATCCAAATAACCTAAGTGGATAGCAATCTTATCATATTATGTTTCCTTGTATTCTCTCTCTTGATTACTGTACTTGTACTAGAATAATGTGTAAATCCTAATGTACAACCAACCTATATATTGTTAGTACCATGACTTTGACATATATAGAACATGTCAATGATATGATTTGATTTAATGTAAATAGGGAAACTAGGAATATGGAATATATCTCTCTAGCTGATTTTTAGGGATTTAATTCCTTTTTGTAATTACTCCTTTGATTATAAATAGAGGCTTAGTGTAATCATTCTTGACACACAATATTACAGAAATAATACTCTTACATGGTATCAGTAGTTTAGGTTTATTTTTTTTAGCGTTTCCTGGCTGCGATGAACAGTACTCGCGTGTGAACAGTACCACGCCAGCCTTCAACACCGTTTCCCTCTCACTAGGCCGCCTTTTTTCGCCGGTGACCTCCAGGGGTAGGATCGCCTCCCTCCGACGACCCAACTCCCCAAACCGCGCCGCCTGACTCCGCCGCACACGCCCCCATGCGTCGCCACACGTCGTTGCACGCACTCCAAAAAAAAACCTCTGTCTAGCCCTTTTCTGATATCTTCCTCATGGCCTCTACCAGTCCCCTTGGTGATGCCGACTCTACGGTCACTTTTACCAATGTTCCTCTAATTCCTTGCGAGAAGTTGAGTTGTGGCGGCAAAAGTCGCCCTCGTTGTACTTATTGCAATCGCTTTGGCCATGTCGAAGCTGAATGTCGCACCAAAGCCCGGGAGCAGTCGACGACGGCCAATGTGGCCCAAGTCACCGCACCTACTGATGTTACTATTTCCACCACAGAGTATCATGATTTCCTCCAATTCCGAGCAGCCCAGCAATCTGCCTCGCCTGTGACCACCGTGGCTCACTCTGGTAATCCTGTAGCTTTTATTTCTCAGTCTTCCACCCTTGGACCTTGGATCCTTGACTCTGGTGCTTCTGATCATATGACTGGTAACCAATCTCTTTTCTCTCAGTTGTCTTTTTCCTACTCATTGCCTTCTGTCACTCTTGCAGATGGCTCTCATATTAAAGTCCGTGGCATTGGTCAAACTCACCCACTTCCTCACCTTTCTTTGAACTCTGTTTTATTTGTTCCTGGATGTCCCTTTAATTTAATTTCCATTTCCAAGCTCACTCGCTCTCTCAATTTCTCCGTTTTATTTATTAATAACTCTGTTCTTATTCA
>PYAF01003081.1:47551-73294 GCA_007407185.1 Glycine tomentella
AATTTACTGTTTTGCTTAATTTTCCTTGTTAATCAATATAATCATCCAACAACTTCTGCGTAATTTTCTGTTTCAAGTTTCAATCATAATTTTTATAATTATTGTGAAATCCTTCCAATCCCTGTGGAGAACGATACTTTACTTACACTTTATTACTTGTTAACGATCGGTGCACTTGCCGTATACATTCGCATAAATCCCACAACAATTTACAAAGATGAAAATGAACCATAACAACTTTTATTGCATATTTCTTTTTCTTTGCTTGAACTTCTTTTTCTTTGCTTATACACAATTTTTTTCTCTTTTCTTTGAACTTTTGTTATTTGAACTCTTTCTTTTCTCTTTTTCTTTTCTTCTCTTTCAAAACAAAACAAAATACAAATACCCCACACTTGTTTGAAACCCACTCCCAAAACAATTCCAAAGCCTCTTCTCTCCCTAAAGCTAGGATAACATGGTTTTCCATTTTTTTTTTATTTTTCTTTTAGTTTTTAATGAGCTAAACAAGAAAGAAAAGGCTAAGGCTCAAAGAGGGTGTCAATGGATATCAAAACAAGGATAGGTTTATTTGGCTAGTGGCTAAAAGAAAGAAGGCCTAAATCATCTCAATCAAAGCATGTGCAACAAGGAATGTCAAAAGAGGGAAGGCAAATCATAGAGTAATCTAGCACAATGGTGAAATCACACATGAAAGAACATATCCACAAAGGCTCAAAAACTCACAAGGCATAATTCTACCACACATGGTTCATCTTAAATTCTATTTCTCAAGCCTACTTATCACTTCAACAATTGCAACAATAATTCACATCAAGTATGAAACCTTTTAATCCAACCAACTTTTAACATTTCTCACAATTTATATACAAGTTGGAAATCCTATGAAAAACATGAAAAAGTGCCTAATTTCAATAAAAACAGCAACAACACAGAAACAACAAATAGAAATAGACAACAAAAACATACAGAAAACAAGAACAACAAAAACAGACAAAAAACAGAAACGGTAAAAACAGCTAATAAAAACAGACAAACAGAACACAGACAGACAAATAAAAAATAGACACAAATAAACAGAAAATAGAAACAGACAAACAAAATATAGACAAATAAAATAGAAACAGACAGAAAACAAACAAACAGAACGTAAAATCAGAAACAAAAACGTAAACAAAAAACAAAAAACAAAAAAAAAACAACCAGAGAAAAAGATTTTTAGGTTCACCCCCCACTTGAAATGCACATTGTCCTCAATGTAGGCATGCAAAGAAATGCAAACAAAGAGACAACAAATAAAAGAAGGGAAAAGGAAACTCCCCAAATGTCATTCAAGACATATCTTCACACAAAATTGGCAGGACCAAAGAGATGTCCTCCACAAGCTCCTCCTCCACTTGAGGGCTCTCATGAAATGCTTTGAGTTGGTGACCATTGACCTTGAAGACTTTGCCGGTAGCTTCATTTTTAATCTCAACTACACCTTGGTGAGATGAAACCCATTGGTGTTGTCATTCACTTGGTTGTCGAACGCATATCAAAACTAATTAACTATGCTAATTCTGTAGTACAGGATTAACCTAGGTCAACTCAGAGACACTACCAATATGGTTCTAGCTTCAAATCACTAATAACAGTAAGGGGGATTTTATCGAACAGTTTGCGTGCAACAATTGAAACATATGAAAATACAAGCTAAGATTAAAGAACAACACAAAAACTAGCAAAATTGATAACAAGTAATGTAAAGCAGATTAAAAAGCATCAATCCAATTCACCAAACCAAGTTATTCGAATCATCATAGTTGTAACACCCTCATATTTCAACAATATAATTGTGCATGAAATTTTCGTGTGGATGTTACATTTAATTTATGCCTATTAATTAGGAATTTTTTAGAATAATATAAAGGGAAATGACTATATTACCCTTCCTTAAATATAAAATTACAAAACTGCCCTAAAGGTCAAAATGACAAAAATACCCTTGGCTATTTTAAAAATTACAAAAATACCCTTCAGCCCTGAAAAGGTTAGATAGCCTCAGGAATTCTATAAGAACCTGATGAAAATACAATATGTTCTTAGATAAAGAATTATTAGCATAGTTGGTGAAAAGAAACCATAAACTAGAATTTTTAGAATTTTAGAAAGTAATTGAAAAAGAAACTTAATTCAGCCTAACTCAAAGCATCAGAGAAACACCGGAAAAGGATAAATGAAATCTATGAAATTTTCTCTTAATTATATAAAATATTTTTGTTAAATAAAACATTGATGATATGATCGTGAAAACGGTCAATCTGAATGACCATATAAAAGATTTGGACGAAACATTTGGCAAATTAAGGGAATATAATATTCGTTTAAATCCGCTTAAATGTGCGTTTGGAGTCTCAGCCGGGAATTTCCTGAGTTTTATGTTAACCCATAAAAGAATAGAAGCAAACCCGGATAAATGTAAGGTTTTGTTGGACATGCAATTTCCAACAAATAAGAGGGAGATTCAGCAACTGACGGGAAGATTGGCCGCATTAACGCGCTTTCTTCCGAAATCAGCAGAGAAGGCGCTCCCTTTCTTTAAGTTACTAAAGAAAGAAGCCGTTGTAGGATGGAACCCGTACTGTGAGACTGCGTTCACCGAGGTAAAGAGATGTTTAGCCTCCCCACCTGTGTTTTCGAAACCAGATCCCGGGGAGATATTAATTTTATACTTATTAGTGGGAGATGAAGCGGTTAGTGCAGTTTTGGTAAGGGAAGCCTCCAAAACGCAAAAACCTGTCTATTTTGTAAGCCGAGCCCTTCGAGACTCCAAGTTACGGTACCAAAAGTTGGAAAAGGTGGCTTTTGCCCTCCCAATAGCCGCAAAGAAACTTCGCCCGTACTTTCAAAGCCATACTATCTTTGTCAGAACCAATCAGCCCATTCGGCAAGTAATACACAAGCCGGACTTGGCTAGAAGGATGATAAACTGGGCGATACAACTATCTGAGTTCGATTTGAAATATAAAGCCCGACATGCTATTAGGTCCCAAGCATTGGCAGATTTCATGATGGAGGTCCAAGACAAACCAAAGGTCTAGAAGGAGAGCTTGAAGCACTTCCTTTGGTGAGCTTCAAGGGACCAATGACAAGAGCTAGGACTTAAGAACTTCAAGACCATATTCAAGCTAACCTTGACAAGCATGAAGTTACACACCATATCAAGGATGATAAGAGCTGGATTTTGATGTCTCAAATTCAATATAATCCCACAAAAGTAGTGGAAAAACAAAAGGAGTATTGTCTGTTGTAACAGATTAAAAGCATCATGTAACAAATTAAAAGCATCTTTTGATACCTGTAATCGATTACAAGCACCCTGTAATCGATTAAATCAGTCTGAAAAATGCAAATAGCTCTATTTTAATCGATTACATGTCGAATTAATCGATTATTTTGGCCCTATATTAGTTTCCAGGATGGATAAGAGCAAAATAATTGATTACCAAACCAAGTAATCCATTATTTAGGTTAAATAATCGATTACATGGTCGAAATAATCGATTAAACTAGCTTTTAAGCTTTTCTGCACCTATTTGGAAAGCCAAAGGTCACTTTGGAAAGCTTGTACTTCAAGCTTCATTTAGGCTTCATTTCAATTTGTATTTTACTTACATTTAGTGTCATTTAGCTTGTAATTTCGTGGTCTATATAAAGGCCCAAAACTGAATATAACTAACTTTGGTTGATCAATACAATTTCTGAAAATTGTTGTGAAAGTTTCTCTCTTGTTCTTGTTCAAGAACTTATGAGTCTTATCAATGGATCCCCAATGCTATTGTGGTGATTCTTCCTAGGCTTATTGGAAATCCTTTTCCATGGTGCCATTCCTTATCTTCACCTTCATCCCTATTCTTCTTCCATCTTCCATTTTCTGTAACTTAAAACTCTGAAAATAGCCCCAATTCAATGAGTGCTGGAACTTATGAGTTCTTGAGGTTTGCTTGAAGCTTGGGTTCTATTGCAAGGAAGATTTGGGAAAACTTAACAGCTATGGGTTCAGTTGTATCTCATCATTTCATAATGGAACTCACCCCGGTTAGCGGTGATATGGAGAACTGTTGGAAGTTGTACGTTGACGGATCGTCCAACATGAAGGGAAGCAAAGTCGGGGTCATAATTGAAAATCCGGAAGGGGTGGCTATTGAGTAATCTCTTCAACTAAATTTCCCAACATTGAATAACCAGGCCGAGTATGAAGCACTGATAGTCGGGTTGTTACAGGCGAAGGAGCAGGGAGCAAAGAAGATAAAGGTGTTCACTAATTCTCAGCTTGTCACAGCTCAGATCGAAGGGCGATATCAAGTTAAAGGGCCATTGTTGACCAAATACTTGACTAAGGTGAAGGAGATCATTGTCGATTTTGACGAAGTAACGGTGACCCATATCCCTAGAGAAGAAAATGCAAGGTCCAACATCTTGTTGAAATTAGCAAGTACCAAAAGCCCGGGTAACCACTGGACTGTGATTCAGCAGGAGATATCTACACCAACCTGCATGATGATAATCTCGATGGTGGAAGATTGGAGGCGGCTGATGATTGATTATCTGGAAAGGGGTATACTATCGGATGACGTGATGGAAGCCAAGAAACTGATACGTGATGCTTCCATGTACACAATAATAGATGATAAACTCTATCGCAGAGGATTGCACGCCCTAATGCTGGTCTGCATGCAACCTGATAGAGTTGAATACGTACTAAGCGAGATACATGAAGGCATCAACGACCAATATATGGGCGCTAAGGCATTAGCTAGGAAGGCTTTGCGAGCCGGGTACTATTGGATGACAATGGAGGTCGACTCAACGAGTCATGTTAGTAAATGCGAAAGCTGTTAGAAACATGCTAGGCTGTTGTGGTCTCCTCCTTCCTAGTTGCAGTTTATTTCAACATTGTGGCCCTTTTTAAGTGGGGAATGGATTTGTTGGGGCTGTTCAAGGCAGCAGAAGGGCAGTTAAAATGGTTGATAGTGGCAGTAGATTACTTCACAAAGTGGATTGAGGTTGAACCTCTCGCCACCATCACGTTGGCTCGAGTGCAGAGATTTTTTGAACGAAACATCATTTCCAGATTTGGGATCCCAGGTGAGATCGTAACCGATAATGGAACTCAATTCACTGATAGACGTTTTCAGGAAATGATGGTCAGATTCCAAATCAAGCACCACTTCACTTCAGTAGAGCACCCATAATCTAATAGACAAGTCGAAGTAGCAGACAAAGTAATTGTTGAAGGATTGCGAAAGCGGATGCATGATGCCAGCTCGAGTTAGGTGGAGTAGCTTTATTGTGTGTTGTGGGGACAAAGAACCACAGTTCCAACTTCTACTAAGGAAACCCCATTTCGAATGACCTATGGTTGTGAAGCCATGATACTGGTAGAGATTGGTCAGATATCTTGGAGACGCAACCGCGTACTGCAGAAGGGAGAATAGGAGAATAATAAGGCTCTGGCCATCGAATTGAATCTGATTGACGAGATCCGATTTGAGGCTCATGCCTGGGATCTGCGAGCAAAACAGCGAGCAGCTGTGAAGTATAATAAGAAGGTGAAGCCAAGACATTCTGAACAAGGCGACCTAGTGCTTCGTATGTTGGTTTCACAAGAGCTATTTGAAGAATGGAAGTAGAATCAAGCTTTGGTTTTGAGCTTTCAACATGCATTGGATGCCTTGAAGATTGATTTGTGTTAAATGTGTAAGAAAGAAGCATTTCTGGTGATCCAAGTGCATTGCATTCATATCATTCAATAATTCAATTAACCTAAGTAATAAAATTCACAAGGCTTTGGTAAAATGATCAATTTAAATCAAAGGTTTTTGGAAAAATGAATTTGTACCGATTTAATCGATTACATTAAGGAGATAATCGATTGTTTTGTTCTTAGTTCATTCTGGAAAACTTTTCAAGAACAATGTAATCGATTACGTATCAGATTAATCGATTATTTGACCTTTGTTTTCATATAAACTGCCTTGATGAACACTTTAATCGATTACCAACAGGCAGTAATCGATTACATTGCTATACATTATTTTAAGCTGTGCTGGAAGAATCGATTACCAAGGTTTAGTAATCGATTACACAGGCTAATCTAAAAATATCATCTTCCTATCATAATCGGTTACCAAGGTTAGTAATCGATTACATCATATGTCTGTGCTTAACATGTTTTGATGCATTAATCGATTACCAAATATAGTAATCGATTACATAGTTCAATATGATTTCTAAAGCTTCCTGGTTTAATCGATTACCAAAATTCATAATCGATTACACAGTGTATTTCAAGTTTATGAAGCTTCTTGTCTTAATCGATTACAAGATGAAATAATCGATGATTTTGTTCGTTGCTCATATCCAGATTCTTATAGAACACTTTAATCGATTACAAGGATGATTTAATCAATTACATAAGTGAAATAATCGATTATTGGGCGCATTTAATCGATTACTGACAGTTACAAAAGTTTGTTATAAATAGAACTTTGGCTCAACTTGTTTCGTAACTTGACCAATTCGTATTCTAAGCACACATAAGCTTTCTAAACATGTTCTAAGTGATTTTTCTGGGTTCTATGAGTTCTTGCTTTCACTAAAACACTTATGGGTTTTTGAGTGATTCTTGAAGCAAGAAGATTCTTTTGAAAGTTAAGGAATGAGATGTTCTGAGTTTAATTTCGTATTTCAACCTGGTATATTCTTTCATGTGCTTATCATTCACTGGATCATTAGGTGTTTTCTTTCCTTAACTCAGTGGTTGTAATTCTTTACTGAATTTGTATTGTATTGGCTATTGTAATTTTGATTCTTAAAGCTTGGGACTAGAGAAGGGTTCTCTAGCTTAAAGATCAGAGTAGTGTTCTCTGGATCTTTCTCCTTAGAAGTCTAATAGGGTTTTAGATTTCAGTTCTTTATCTAGGGTTGATAAAGGGGAGGTTCTTGTAAAAGCTTGTAAGAATATTTTTATAATAGTGGAACTCTAACCTAGTGTTGGTTGGAAGAACTGGATGTAGCTTCATGATTTGAAGTGAACCAGTATAAATTGTGTGTGTGTTCTTGTTTCTATAATTCTCTTCTCATCTTATTAATTGTCTTTTATTCTTTGAATCATATTCATTGCACAACAAGTTTGGTTTTGATCTATTGAATTCTTGGACTGAGCTATTTGATTGAGTAAAAGGTTTCTTGGTTTTAAAAGTGATAAAGATCCTGAAAACTCTTATTTGAAATTGATTTTAAAATACCAAGGTTCAACCATTTCACCCCCTTCTTGGTTGTTGTGAAGTATTCCTATTATTTTTATCGTAGGACGGATATCGGAAATAAAAATGCTCGAGAGCGGAAGCTAGCAGCTAACTGGGAGGGACCGTACCGGATTGCACAAAAACTCGATGAAGGAGCTTACATGTTGGAAACCCTTGACGAAAAGGCCATCAAACGAACTTGGAATGTGGACAAATTGAAGATATATTACAGTTAGTTCCAGGCTAGCTGGAAAGAGTAATAAGCCATATGGCAAAAGAAGAATTTGTTTTCCATGTTGGAATCTACAATATAATGTGATTCGTGGGTTTCTCTTTTATTAAGAGTATGAGTCGGGGTAAAATAAGTTGTCAACCACGGGTTCATATGGTTCTCTTTCATTGAGATCATGAATCGTTTTGTAATCCAATTGATTTAATCGTTAATGAATTCCCTCTTTTCATTTGTTGGAACTAATGATTGCATTTATGACTTATGTTTCGTTTATCGAGAGTATGAATCGCGGTACAATAAAGCTTCAGCCAGGAATTCATATTGCTCTCTTTCATTGAAAGCATGAGTGGTCATATAATTCGATTGTTAACTTATCTGTGTAAAGTTGCATAGAAATTAATAGAATTTACGAGGTACTATCATCGATAATATCTCGGCAGCGATTGATGTGCTACTTAAACCCTGATCAGGTTAGAATGTAGGGCATATAGCTAAGTGATGCCCTACATATAGCATGTTGGTCGCTGTTGGGATTCAATCTGGGAACACAACGCTTACAAAGTTACAGGAAAGTGATCCGTATTAGACAAGGCCTGGTCATTGGAACCAAACCAATATTTATTCCGCGCGAAGGATATTTTGGCCAAATAATATGAATTTGAACGACTACGGATTAAGGTGTATTTAGATGAAGTAATCGAATACATTATATGAAAATAAATTGTCAATTACAAACAACCTGTGACTGAACCCGACAATGTTCAAAGGTCTAAAAATAAAAAACAAGTTACAACTCATTAAACTAGCATCTCGGCCCTTCACACACTTACTGTTGAATACAGGGGGAGCTTCATGAAGATTGGAAGTCTTTGATACAAGATTAGTTTTTAGCTTTCAACATGCTTGAAGACTTGGAATTTTATGTAAAAGGAAAGCTATCTGATTGATCCATGCATTCATTCATTCATTCATTGATTTAACTAAGTGTTTTTCATGAAAATCAAACAAAGATTTTAACATTTAACTAAGGTTTTAATTTGAATCAAAGGTTTTTGGAAAAATGGTTTTTGTACTGACTTAATCGATTACGTTAAAAGTATAATCAATTATTTTGTTCTTAGTTCATTCTGGAAAAGCTTTCAAGAACAATGTAATTGATTACCTATCGGAATAATCGATTATTTGACCTTTGTTTTCATATAAACTGTCTCGATGAATACTTTAATCGATTACCAATGGGTAGTAATCGATTACATTGCTATACATGATTTCAAGCAGTGCTGGAAGAATCGATTATCAAGGAATAGTAATCGATTATATAGGCTTATATGAAAAAGCCATCTTCCTGTCTTAATTGATTACCAAATTTAGTAATCGATTACACTATATGTAAACGCACATAAGATTTGCTGCATTAATCGATTACATAGTTCATTCTGTTTTATAAAGCTTACTGGTTTAATCGATTACCAAAGATCGTAATTGATTACATAGTGCATTTTGATATTTTGAAGCTTCCTGTCTTAATCGATTACAAGATGGAATGATCGATTATTTTGCTCGTTGCTCAAGTCCAGAAATTGT
Source organism: Glycine tomentella (assembly GCA_007407185.1). Classification (NCBI taxonomy): domain Eukaryota; kingdom Viridiplantae; phylum Streptophyta; class Magnoliopsida; order Fabales; family Fabaceae; genus Glycine; species Glycine tomentella. The sequence continues at coordinate 56,660 of PYAF01003081.1, forward strand.
GTTGAACACTTTAATCGATTACATGAGTTAAATAATCGATTATATGGCACGTTTAATCGATTACTGACAGTTACAAAAGTTTGTTATAAATAGAACCATGGCTCAGCTTGTTTTGTAACTTGATCAATTCGTATTCTGAGCATACACAAGCTTCTAAACACGTTCTAAGTGATTTTTCTGGGTTCTATGAGTTCTTGCTTGTACTAAAACATTCATGGGTTTTTGAGTGATTCTTTAAAGCAAGAAGTCTCTTTTAGAGGTTAAGGAAGAAGATGTTCTGAGATTGTTTTTGTCTTTCAACCTGAATTGTTCATTCATATGCATGACATTCATTGGATCATCAGGTTGTTTCTTTCCTTAACTCATTGATTGTAATTATGTTTACAAATTTTGTTGTAATTGGCTATTGTAATTAGATTCTTAAAGCTTGGGACTAGAGAAGGGTTCTCTAGCTTAAGGATCAGAGTAGTGTTCTCTAGATCTTTGTCCTTAGAAGTCTAATAGGGTTTTGGATTTCTGTTCTTTATCTAGGGTTGATAAATGGGAGGTTCTTGTAAAAGCTTGTAAGAATATTTTATAATAGTGGAACTTTAATTCAGTGTGAATTAGAAGAAACTGGATGTAGCTTCATGATTTGAAGTGAACCAGTATAAAATTGCTTGTGTTCTTATTTCTATATCTCTATTCTCATTTTATTCATTGTCTTTAATTCTTTGAATCTTATTCATTGTTTAACAAGTTCATTTTTGAGTCATTTGATTGAGTATAAGATTTCTTGGTTTTAAAAGTGATAAAGATCCTGAAACTCTAATTTGAATTTTTTTTAAAATACCAAGGTTCAACCAATTCACCCCCTCTTGGTTGTTGTGAAGTATTCCTATTATTTTCACTTATGTTGCTGGGGTTTGAGCCTGAACAGCAGAAGTTTCCTTATCTCCATGCAGCAAATCCTCATCCATCGGGATGATTGAATCTTCGCAGGGGATGATGGAGGGATCAATCTGTCGCCATCCACATAGGCTTTGAAGTACATGCCTGTGGTATTCAGCTCAAGTCCTGGGTTCAGATAACGTAGTTGGTCCAGTGTGTTGTTGAAGGATTCCTCTGCCATCATTGCCAAGACTTCCCTCATCTCGGCAACCTCCACCTCGCCCTTATGCAGCTTGGAAACAGCCGCCTCGTGCTCCTGTTGGGCTTTTTCCAAAGCAGTCTTCAACTCATTAAAGTGCCCAGTTATGAGTGAATGCTTCTTCTGGGCTGTTTCCAAAGCTATATGGGCACTCTCAGTGGCATCCAACGCAGCTTGGAGTTCTTGGCGGAGGGAGGCCGTGATGTCTTGTGAGGCAAAAAGCTCCTGATGGGTTTTTTCGAGTCTCTTCCCGTGATGCGTGGAGCACATCCAATAGCTTGTCTTTCCTAGTCTTCAAAGTGGCTAAACTTTGAACCAAGGCGGCACACTTCAAGCCATTTTCTTGGATGACGCTGAGCTCTTTCAGGTCATCATGGGAAACAGAGCTCAAATCTGAAAAGCGCTTCAGAGCCTTAACAACGCGAACTACTTCCTCATTAACTCATTTCTCCCAAAGGCGGCCCGGTCCGGAAGTTGTGGCAAAAGGAGGAACAGTAGAAGTGCGGGGTGGAGGGGGAGGTTGGGAAGAAGCAGTTCCCGGTGCCGTAGAAAGTGCCAGGGTGCTTTATTTTGTTGGGGTCACCTCCAACTGAGCCACATCCGCAATCTTTTGTTTTTTCTTTTTACCCCCCCAACGTAGCTAAGATAATCGGGCTGTGGTCACTTGCTGGGGTTGGCATGCTTCGTGGGCGGCAGTTTCGGCTTGGCAGCGGGGTTGGCCGGAACAACCGTCAGAGCAGTAGAATCTGTAACTGGGGCGACATCAGACGCAGTTGGAGCCGGGGCAGCAGGTTGTGGTTCCATATTATTAGTTGCAAACAAAAATAAAATAGTTAGAGCAGAGTAAATTGAACATCACAAATCAAAGTCAGATATGTCCATACTTAATCCAACGGAGAACCAGAAATGATAATTGCGAATATAAGAAGCAATATTCAGCAATCTGTATGCTTCCCTATATGCCTCAATCCGGGCCACTGACGAAGCATCAGAATCTGATAGGTCCGTCTATTCGAAACAGTAAGAGGACGATGGAAATTCATGATGAGTGTGGGTCCAATAGAGTGGAAACTTCCACTCTACATCCTGGGATTCCGGAGAAGAAAGAAAGAAAGGTTGTTTGCTAGATTCAACAATAACCTTAAAGTATTTGTTCTTGAAATGTTTAAATGATTTTGTATAGACAATGAACAGTTTACGGTCCGAATGACTCCAGATGGAAGTCCATCCCTTTTTGTTGGGAGGTTCTCTACCTGTCCTAGCGGTATGTTGATTAACAATGTCATGTCGCTTCAAAACAATTAAACTACGCTAATTTTGTAGCATAAGATTAACCTAGGTCGACTCAGAGATACTATCAATATGGTTCCAACTTCAATTCACTAATAAATAATAGGGGATTTTTGTCAAACAGTTTGCATGCGATAAGTAAAAATTGCAGAAAACGTATAAACTAATGCGAACTGACAAGAGGTAATTTAAAACAGATTAAAGAGCATCAATCCAATTCACCAAACCAAACAATGTTAATTATCATAATTCTCAGATAATGATTTTGTTATGAAAGTTCATTCAATTTCATTAGAAGTAGTTCAATCGAATTAACTCCTAAATTAATTGAAATCACAAACCTAATTGGAATATAATCCAACTAATCTGTGATTAAAATTTGAAATTAGGAAATGCATCCATAACCTAATCCGTTTTCAATCCTAAACACATTCATAATCATGAAAATTGAATAGAAGATTGAAGAAGAAAGTGAACATTCACACAAAAAATTTGAAATACTAAACCATAACTCAAATTCCCATTTGCTTGGACTGGATCCTTGGATTGATTGATTGTTTAGCATCTCATGATCATCATCAATGAAAGCCCCACAAAATTGGTGCACAAAAATGGAAGAACAGAAAACAAAAATGAAGAACAGGGAAGAACAATGAAGAACAGTTAAGAGAAAATAAGAGAAAGGGCTTTGATTCTGGAAATTTCTAAAGTGTAATGTAAATTGTGTTTTTCCTAAAATTTAATGTAATGTTCACTAACTAATTGCACTAGCATATAGTGACTAAGTCAAAAGGAAAGAATGGGCCATGAGCAGGCCCATCTAAACTTATTAATTTTGCTAATTACACCAATAAAAATCCAACTCGCAGCCCAAAATTCAAGTGCAGTAATTATGACTTCAAATCCTAAAATGAGCCTCCAAATGATAGAATTGGCCTTGACTTATCATTGTCAAACTTGTAGATCTTTTCGTTATCTTTCCAAGGACTACTTATATGCTCCATTCAGAGTTCTGTAGAGCTCTGTAGGTCCTACACAAGGAAGATAGGTCAAGTGAGCATAAAATCCGAAAATAAGCAACAAATAGCAATTAAGCCCACTTGCTTGCCTAAGACAAAAACTGAATTAGAATGAGAAAATAAAAGTCCAAGAGAAGTCAAATAAGCTAAGAAGAATAGAAAAGTATTTAACTAAAAATGCCCAATCAAAATACCCCACAGTTAAACATTTGCACTCCTGGGCAAAACTAAAAGAAAGACTAAGAGAAAAATTCAAACTAAAGTAAACCAAAAATTAAAAGAAAGGTGTGAACAAGGCACACACATTTTTCAATGGATCATAACAATGCACAAAAGTGAGAAAGATGAAAGATGGAAGAATGATATTAAGGTGACAAACAATCCATGAAAACATGATCACAAAGTGCAAAGTGAAAAAGTAGTCAAGTTAAAATTAAGAATGCACCAATGTGATAGAAATCTCTCAAATAACAACACTCAACCTCATCTAATCTGTATGGGTTTGTGTTTACACTCAAACACCACATGCAACTAGCGCATCCAAATATTAACAAGACTCTAATTCATTCAACTTGAAATACACATGCATTAAAAGATCAAAAGGACTTTATTGGTTTGTAATGAATGGCTTAGGTAAAGGGTGGATAAGAAAAGGATATTTAGGTTAAAACTAAGAGAAAAGAGGGGCAATGGGGAGCAAGCCAACAAGTAAAAAGAGAGGTAGAAACAAAGAAACAAAACTAAAAAGAATTTACAAGGATGAAAATGAACCACAACAACTTTTATTACAATTTTTTTTCTTTTTATTTGCTTGAACTTCTTTTTCTTTGCTTATACACAATTTTTTCTTTTTCCTTGAACTTTTGCTATTTAAACTCTTTTTTTTCTCTTTTTCTTTTCTTCTCTTTCAAATCAAAACAAAATAAAAATACCCCACACTTGCTTGAAACCCACTCCCATAACAATTCCAAAGCCTATTTTCTCCCTACGGCTAGGATAACATGGTTTTCCAATTTTTTTTTTAGTTTGCAATGAGCTATACAAGAAAGAAAAGGCTAAAGGCTAAAAAAGGGTGACAATGGATATCAATACAAGGATAGGTTTATTTGGCTAGTGGCTAAAAGAAAGAAGGCCTAAATCATCTCAATCAAAGCATGTGCAACAAGGAATGTCAAAAGAGGCAAGGTAAAACATAGAGTAATCTAGCACAAGGGTGAAATCACACATGAAAGAACATATCCATAAATGCCCAAAAACTCACAAGGCCTAATTCTATCACACATGATCTATCTTAAATTCGATTTCTCAAGCCTACTTATCACTTCAACAATTGCAACCATGATTCACATCAAGCATGAAATCTCTTAATTCAACCAAAATTTTTACATTTCTCACAATTTATACAAGTTAGAAATCCTATGAAAAACATGAAAAATGCCTAAATTCTATATTTTTTATTTTCTGAATGTAAAAACAGAATAACAACAAAAGAAAACAATTGCTGCAACATAATAATAGAAACAATAACAAAAACAGACAGAAAACAGAAATAACAAAAATAGACACAAAACAGAAACAGAAACAGATAACAGAAAACAGAAACAGAAACAAACTAAAAAACTAAAACAAACAAATAGAACACAGACACACAAATAGAAAACAGACACAGATAAACAGAAAATAAAACACAAATAAATAAAATAGAAAACAGACAGAAATAAGTAAACAGACAAAAAACTAAAACAGAGAACAGAATGTAAAAACAGAAATAGAAATGTAAACAGAAAATAGAAAACAGAAAATAACCAGAAAACAGATTTTGTAATCCTTCACCCCACACTTGAAATGCACATTGTTCTAAATGTAAGCATGTGCAAAGAAATGCAAACAAAGAGAGAATAAATAAAAGAAGGGAAAACTAAACTTCCCAAATGTCATTCAAGACGCATCATCACACAAAATTGGCAACACCAAAGAGATGTCCGCCACAAGCTCCTTCTCCACTTGAGGGCTCTCATGAAATACTTTGAGTTGGTGATCATTGACCTTGAAGACTTTGCTGGTAACTTCATTTTTAATCTCAACTGCACCATGGGAAAAACATTAGTAATAACAAAAGGTTCATCCCATCTAGATCGAAGTTTACCAGAAATAAGCTTAAGGCGAGAGTTAAACAAGAGCAATTTTTGGCCACTATGGAACTCCTTCCTAAGAATCCTAGAGTCATGACATCTCTTAACTTTCTCCTTGTAAATCTTGGAGTTCTCATAGGCTTCTAAGCGGATCTCTTCAAGTTCTTGCAACTGAAGCTTCCTTTTCATACCCGCTTCATCAAATGCCATGTTACAACTCTTCACCGTCCAATAAGCATGGTGCTCAATCTCCACCGAAAGGTGGCATGAGTTACCAAAAACCACCCTATAGGGAGACATCCCCAAAGGTGTTTGGTAAGCGGTCCTGTGAGCCCACAAAGCATCCTCAAGTAGCTTGCTCCAGTCCTTCCTGTTGGGTTGCACCACCTTCTGTAACACTTGCTTGATCTCTCCGTTAAAAACCTCTGCTTGCCCATTAGTTTGGGGATGATAAGCTGTAGGAACTCTATGCACAACCTCATACTTCTGAAGCAAGGATGCCAATGACCGGTTACAGAAATGGCTCCCCTGGTCACTGATAATGGCTTTAGGCACACCAAACCTGCAAAAAATGTTGGATCTCACAAAATCCACAACAACTTTAGAATCATTAGTTCTGGTGGCCTTAGCTTCAACCCATCTAGAAACATAATCAACAACAAGCAAAATATATGAAAAACCATGAGAAACAGGAAATGGACCCATAAAATCAATACCCCACACATCAAAAATCTCGCAAAATATAATAGGCTGTTGAGGCATCTCATATCTATGTGTAATGGTTCCTCTTGCTCTCTGACACTGCTCACAAGTGGTAGTAAAATATGAGCATCTCTAAACAAGGTGGGCCAAAAGAACCCACAGTCTAATACCCTTCTAGCGATTCGTTGAGGACCAAAATGACCTTCGGTAGGTGTGCTATGACAAAACTGAAGAATAGATTGAATCTCATGATCGGGCACACACCTTCTGATCACTTGGTCACTACCAAAACTCCACAAATAAGGATCATCCCACACATAATATTTAGCATCACTCTTAAGTTTATCTATTTGGGACCTAGATGCATGAGGGGGAACAATAGATGCAACAATGAAATTCACAATATCAGCAAACCAAGGTGTGACATGCGATGAATGCAAATGCATCAAATGCTCATCAGGAAAATTATCACGAATAGAAAAAGGACTCAAGAGGTCCCTCAATCCTACTCAAATGATCAGCAACCAAGTTTACGGCACCACTTCTGTCCTTAATCTCAATGTCAAACTCTTAAAGAAGAAGCATCCACCTGATCAATCTAGGTTTAGCATCAGGCTTCTTCAACAGGTACTTCAAAGCTACATGGTCAGTAAAGACAGTGATATGGGAGCAAAGCAAATAAGATCTGAATTTATCTAAAGCAAAAACAATAGCCAAAAGCTCCTTCTCTGTGGTAGTGTAGTTAACTTGGGCTGCATCCAAAGTGCATGAAGCATAAGCAATGACATGGGAGAGTTTATCAACTCCCTGTGACAACACAGCCCCAAGTGCATAATTAGAGGCATCACACATGAGCTCAAAGGGAAGCTCCCAATCTGGTGGCTGCATGATGGGAGAGGTAGTAAGCTTCTTCCTTAATCCCTCAAATGCCTCTTTGCAAGGCTGGTCAAACATAAAGTCTACGTCTTTTAAGAGAAGCTTGGACAATGGCAATGCAATCTTACTGAAATCCTGAATGAATCTCTTATAAAAACCGGCATGTCCAAGAAAAGAATGCACTTCTGGCACAGAAACGGGGTAAGGTAAAGAAGTAATCACATCAATCTTGGCCTTATCGACCTCAAGACCTCTACTAGAGACCAAATACCCTAAGACTATACCCTCATGCACCATAAAATGACATTTCTCAAAGTTAAGAACAAGGTTAGTCCTAATACATCGGTCAAGCACTCTAGAGACACTATCCAAACATGCATCAAAAGAGGAACCATAAACAATGAAATCATCCATAAACACCTCCATGCAACTCTCTAATAAATCAGAAAAGATACTCACCATGCACCCTTGGAAGGTGCCTGGTGCATTGCATAGGCCAAAAGGCATCTAGGTGTAGGCAAATGTGCCAAATGGACAGGTGAATGTGGTCTTGTGTTGATCCTCTGGTGCAATATGAATTTGCATGTAACCAAAAAAACCATCAAGAAAGCAATAATGTGATTTACCTACCAACCTCTCTAGAACTTGATCAATGAAGGGAAAAGGGAAATGGTCCTTGCGAGTGGCCTAGTTGAGTCTCCTGTAGTCAATGCAAACTCGCCAACTGTTGGCCACTCTAGTCGGAATCAATTCATTATCCTGGTTTTTCATAACCGTGATATCCGACTTCTTAGGGACCACTTGGACAAGTGAAACCCAAGTGCTATCTGAGATGGGATAGATGATCCCTGCAGCTAGTAACTTCATCACTTCCTTCTTCACCACATCAAGAATAGTGGGATTCAGCCTCCTTTGCGGCTGCCTGACCAGCCTAGAATCATCCTCTAAGAATATCCGATGCGTTCTGCTATTTAAGAACACAAATGTCCAACAAGAATTGCTGGTGGTTTTATGTTGGATCAAGCTCTCTCTCTAGGTATTTATATGGAAGAAAAATACCCCTTGAAGGTGATTACTATGCATTAAATAATACTCAACCAGTGGGGGTGAGGTGTGTGCACAGTGTGATTGAAAAATAGAGAGAACGAGAATGTGTGTACCTGATTTTGCTGCAACCACTTCATATTTATAGTGCACATACCTCTTTGCTAGTTGTTGAACGTGCCCGAGAATCACGACTGATATTTCTAACTACTCTGTTACCACGATCTCAGTAGTTGATGAAGTCCACATTCTGCCTGCAGTTGAGATCTCTAATTCACGATCCCTAAATGGGCCTTAACACTAGGCCCAATCGAGCATCCGTAACAGTTGCCCCCCAGCCCGGTTACCGAGGTCTCTCGACAGTCGGGGTGCATATGAATTAACTTTGATTCATCTATCCGTTCTACGAACCATCCCGTGTTTATCTCGTATCGGGGTGTTCTTCTTCTTACATCGGCCCTTTTGACCGGATTCTACTTTGAATCAAGGCCACGATAACCAATTCACTTCTTTATCCTGATCGAGATGTTGTGTTACTGGGATCACTCAATCGACTTGTTTCCTCTTAGCTAAGATAGAGAAGATTACTGAAACGCCGCCATTACGTCCCATCCATAACTGTAGCGTGCCGTTCGCGCATTTAAACGTGTCTTCGTTTCATTTCACGCCTTAATAATTACATTTAAGAGTAAATATCCTTTTTGCCCCTGACTATTGAATTGATTTTACTCTTCTACCCCTATACGACGGTTTACTATTGCCAGTTGTATCGCCATGTCGTTTTGTGCTTCTGGCGGTTACACTTTCTTCTTTATTTTTCAAATTTTCTCCTTTCTTTATTCCTCCCTCATCATAAGTAGTCTGCTCTCATTTTCCTCTTTCGACTCTCTGTGTTTGCGCGTTCTTCCTCTTGTTGTTCATCACCTTCCTTCACCCAACTCCTAAAGACTCTCATCGCACCAGGTATAATCACTACCTTAAACTTCCTATTATAATTTCATTATAATTTTATTCTCCTCGTCGTTCAGTTCGCATATCTTTTGCCACTTTCGTTTGGTCTTCTTGTTTCTAAGTTTTCATTCTTGAATCACTTCCTTCATTCATTATTCTTGCAATTTCCTTTGTAATAACTTGTAAGAACATATATTTGCAATAGTGGAACTCCATTCTAGAGTTGAGTGGAAGAAACTGGATGTAGCTTCATAGTTTTTGAAGTGAACCAGTATAAATTGTGGCTGATCTTTATTCTCCTCTCCTCATCTCAATATTGCTTTGATTTGTGAATCATATTCTTTGCACAGTAAGCTTTCCATTTGTCTATTGATTTTCTTGACAGAGGAATTTGATTGAATATAAAGATTCTTGATTTCAAAAGCTTTTTTTAAGTGATAAAGATCCTGTGGAAACTCTGATAGTAAAATTTTTAAATACCAAGGTTCAACCAATTCACCCCCCCTCTTGGTTGTATTGAAGTATTCCTATCATTTTCACAACATGGCTTTGCACTTATTTGGGTTTGCCTCTATTCCTCTATGGGTTAACATAAAGCCAGGAATTTTCCAGCTGAGACCCCAAACGCACATTTAAGCAGATTCAAGCGAATCTTATGTTCCCTCAATCTACCAAATGTTTCCTCCAAACCTTTTATATGCTCCTCCGAATTGGCCGTTTTTACGATCATGTCATCAATGTAAACTTCAATGTTTTGACCGAGTTGGGGCTCAAAGACTTTATTCATCATCCTCTGGTACGTGGCCCCCACATTCTTCAAACCAAAAGGCATCACATTGTAGCAATAATTTGCCCTGTCGCCGATAAAGGTCGTTTTCTCCTGATTCGCCGGGTACATGGCTATTTGATTGTAGCCCGAGTAGGCGTCCATGAACGACAGTAACTGAAATCTGGACGAGTTATCCACTAGTTGGTCAATGTTTGGTGTTGGATAAGCATCCTTAGGGCACACCTTATTTAGATCAGTGTAATCCGTGCATACTCTCCATTTCCCATTTGATTTTCGGACCATGACTACGTTGGATAGCCATGTGGTATACTGAATCTCCCGTATGAAACTGGCTTCTAATAACTCTCTGATGTGTGTAGCCAATGCCTGAGATCTCTCGGGACTGAGCTTATGTTTCTTCTATTGGACCGGCTTGGATCCAGGATACATTGATAACTTGTGGCAACAAAATGCCGGATCCATGCCCGCTATCTCGGATGCTTTCCAGGCGAACACATCTCGGTTCCTTCAAAGACATTCCATAAGTTGTATCTTGATGTTTGCCTCCATCATTCGTCCAATCTTATTGATTTGGTTTGATTGGTTCCCGATCTGCACTTCTTCCACATCCTCCGTCGGTTCTGGTCTCCATTCCTCCCCACTTTCCCTCATGTGTAATTCAACCATGTTTATTGGTTTCCCTGGCCGTTGCTCTGCTACGTCCCGGCATATTGGGTCCCCTTGGTGTATCCGAGGCGGTGAAGTCGAGCCACCTTGGCTTTCTTGTATTGTGTTATAGTAACACTGTCGGGATTCCTTCTGGTCCCCATGGATTGTCACTACCTGGCCTTTATTCCCTACGAACTTTATCTTCTGGTGCTTGGTGGACATCAGCATGTCCCACTTATGAATAATCGGTCTTCCCAAGATAATATTGTAAGCTGAAGGGAAATCAGCCACCACGAATCTGACTTTTGCAGACTTGAATGCCTCCCTGGTTCCTAGTGTCATCTGCAGGGCGGTGGAGCCTTTAAGGCTTGTATTTCCTCCATTGAAACCTATCAACATGGTCTTGCATGGCTTCAAGTCCTCCTCGTCCAAATTCATCTTTTTAAACGCACTCCACAAAATGATGTCAGCAGAACTGCCATTGTCTACAAACATTCTTTTGACTCTGCAATTGGCCAGTGTCCCGGTGATTACTAAACCGTCCTCATCACTTGGCACGACATCTTCCATGTCCTCCTTTGTAAAATATAAAAGAGAGGTTTCCGACTCACCGACTTTGCCCTTAAACTTTGGCTGCTCCCTTACTGAGAGAATCTCTTTCAAATATTTTCTCCTTTAACTAGCAGTATCTCCTCCTCCTCCCAAGGTTCCGGATATGACATTGCATTCAAATTCTGGCTCCTGGAACTCGTCATCGTCATTCTGTCGCTTCTTTTTGTCTTCCTTTTTCTCCCACTTTAGGTTTCTCCTCCTTTACACTTATTCTTATGGCCCTGGGTCTTTATTACGTATTGTCGCAGTCTACCTTCTCTAACAAATTTTTCGATAGCATCTTGGAGATCCCAACATTGATCTGTGGTGTGTCCTAGTCCATTGTGAAATTCACAAAACTAAGATTTATCCACCCCGGCCTTGTTGTACAATGGACAAGGCCGCTCCACCTTCTTAATGTCTGTCAACGCAACCTCCCTCCAAACTTGCGACCTGGGTACATTTAACGGTGTGTATTTTTCATACTTGTTTTCATACTTTTTCGGCCTAAATCTGAACTCCATACCCCTGCCTTGAATTAGATTTTCTAAATGTTGTCGACCCCTTGGCATTGGGCTCTTCCTTCGGGGACTCATTTCTTTCTCCTTGCCTGTTGCGTTTGCGATTTCCATCTGCTCTAACTCCAAGTATTTTTTGGACTGGGCTCGAAACTCCATCAATGACTTCACCAGGTCCTTATATATGGACTTTGCAAATCGAGAAGATCTGTTTAAACCAGCGAAAATGAGGTAAACATGGACCTGCTCCTCCAACCCTTGTACTTGCAATGCTGCTTCTTTAAAGCTGTCCAGGTAGCTCTGCAACGTTTTGCCAGGTTGTTGTCGTATTTTGCCGAGTGCGAATTCAGACTTTGGTTGTTTCTTACTGGTCGCAAAATTCAGCAAAAACCTCTGGCCAAAATCTTCAAAGTTACATATCGACTGCGGAGGCAAGGTATGGAACCATGTCTAGGCAGCTCCGATCAGAGTAGTAACAAAGATCCGAGAGATTATCGGCTCGTCAATCCCCCAAACACACATCTGCATATCAAATTCATCGATATGCACCAGCGGATCCTAGGTTCCATCATATTTTGACAGAAATGAACCATCAAAATCGTCTAAGTAACGAGCATTAACTATCTCATCAGAAAAAGGGCTGTTATTATGCTGTCCTCGGCTATACTTCCTCCGATATATACCTCATTCCTTCCTTAGCCGAGATGTGGTTTCCATCACAGGGTTCACATCCTCCATCCGAGGCTGGTTTATTGGCTGCTTCATCCCGACGATAATGTTGGTTGGTTGGTTCGGGGCCTCAGGTTGTACCAGGTTGTCATTTCCAGGGTTCCCACCAGATGAGCCTCCAATGTCGAATTGACCAATTGGTTCCTCCAAATGACCAGGATTATTCACAGGGACAGCCAAGATCTGATGAGCTTGAATACTAGTTTCGTTCCTGGCTACATAATTGTTCTGATGTCTGCCATGTTCATTATGGACTGAGGTCTCAACGTCCCGTAAACGCTGCTACATGCATTGTAGACGTAGTTCTTCTTCACGTTTCCATTCTGCATTCCGTTCCTCAATCTATCGTGTGATGTTTCTGATATCCTTCTGGCGTTGAAGGGCATATCGTTTCTCCATGCTCTCCATTAAAGCCAGGATCAAACTGAGAGCGTTGCTTACTAATTGTTCAACCGATTCTGGCCTGTGAACAGCCGTAGCCACTGGATGAAGGGCTGGGTTTCGTTGAGATGCATCTCGGATTGCTCGTCCCGTTGGAGCAAGAGACGAGGCTGAATCTGAAACTGCGTCAATCACGAGCAAATCCTCTCGATGAACCACGTTATGATTACCAGGTGGTAATTCTTCTCTTCTCGGCATCTCAGAAGGTGGGGCAAAAGAACCAATATAATATTTTTTTAATAAATATTTACCGATAAGGGGCGCTTTCAAAATTATTTACCAAATTGGGGCAACTGTAACATGCCTGAATTAGGCATGTTACAACACGCCCAATCTAGGCCCCCCCGCTCCGCAGTTCCTTCATATCTTGGTTTCCAGTGTTCTCTATCTCTGCTAAACTGCCAACCATTCTGGTGTGTTTTGGTTTTTATAGAGATTTTTGAAGTTGTTTTGAGTGACGAGAAGCATGAGTTCAAGTGGTGATTCTGTTCGCGTTTGAGGAATTAGGGTTTGCTGGGCATGGTTAGGTTGTGTTTAGGGAATGGTCATGTGACGATAGTTTGTGGTTAAGGGTTTAGGGTTTGGTAGGCATGGGACGTGACGTTTGGGCTAGGGTTGGGGTAGGGTTAGCTTTCATGGTCATGTGACGATGGTTTGCAGTTAATGGTTTAGGGTTTGGTGGGCATGGTATGTGACGTTTGGGCTAGGGTTGGGGTAGGGTTAGGTTTCATGGTCATGTGACGATGGTTTGCGGTTAATGGTATAGGGTTTGGTGGGCATGGTATGTGACGTTTGGGCTAGGGTTGGGGTAGGGTTGGTTTCATGATTTTGGTTTCAACTTGGCAAACTGCTTCACCTTCTTCATCAGCTCATGCTCATAGTCCTCAGAGTAAGCCTTTAATCCCCGCAAACTGCTTTCAACAACTTGGCAAAACGAATGCAACAAAGCACTTGTTACAACTGTGATCAGTGAGGACAGTGGTGTTAGTGTTGTCCTTCCAAATGCCCCAAAACCAAACCTTTCTCACCTAGAAAAGATTCAACTATTCCCTCTAATAGGAACATACAGTTCCCTTGTGGCCATGGCTCATGCAGAATGAACTCACGATATCGCAAGGACTACTATGCCTGCCCCATCAACCAAACCAACATCAACAGTAAATCATTAACCATTAACCTGAACCCCCCAAACCCTAAAAGCATGAACCTCAACATACATTGTTTCGACTTGTGCCAAGTCCATCATCATATACATAGATAAGAAGCAAAACACAACAAGAAAAAATCACACGACCCTGTTATCGAGGAATTAGGGACTTGCCTGACCTGGGGAGTCGAATAAAGTCATGGGTTAAAATGAGTTTTTCATTAGTTGTTTCCACTTGTGGCAAGTCCATCATCATATACATAGCACCAATCACACTCTTCACTCTTCAGTCTGCATTGAGAAGAAGCAAAACACAACAAGAAAGAAAACGTCTGATCATGTCTTTCTCTCATTCACCTTCTTCATTATCTCATGCTCATAGTCCTCAGAGTAACCGTTTAATCCCCACAAACTGCTCTCAACAACTTGGCAAAATGAATGCAACAAAGCACTTGTTACAACTGTCATCAGTGAGGACGTTGGTCTTAGTGCTGTCCTTCCAAATCCCCTAAAACCAAACCTTTCTCACCTAGAAAAGATTCCACTATTCCCTCTAACAGGAACATACAGTGCCCTTGTGGCCATGACTCTTGCGAAATCAAATCACGCTATGGCAAGGACTACTATGCCTGCCCCATCAACCTAACCAACATAAACAGTAAATCATTAACCATAAACCCTTACACCATGTACCCATGCCCACCGAAACCATAAACCCTAAACCATACCCCCTACGATCCTGGACCGCCAATCCTAAACCCTATACCCTAAATCCAAACCATTTAACAAAACCCTAGCCATTTAAACCAACATACACCTAACCCATAAACCCACACACCTTAAACACTAAACCATTAATGTCAACCCCCCAAACCCTAAAAACATGAACCTCGACGTACATTGTTTCCACTTGTGCCAAGTCCATCATCATATACACAGATAAGAAGCAAAACACAACAAGAAAGAAAACGTCTGATCATGTCTTTCTGTCATTCACCTTCTTCATTAGCTCATGCTCATAGTCCTCAAAGTAACGCTTCAATCCCGGCAAACTACTCTCAACAACTTGGCAAACAAATGCAGCAAATAACTTGTTACAACTTTAAAGGTTCATACAATCATAACTTAGCATGATAAACTAATAAGCGGACACTGTATGTTTACTGTACTACAACTACGAAGGCACTATTGCTGGTTATAGGGAGATGTAGCATGTGATAAAAGAAGGAAAGTACACAAGCAGAGCGTGTCTTTACAGATGCAATTTTTGATGTGCCTAGACAATAGACATGTATTTATTATATATACGTATATAAAGTAGAGATTTATTTATTTTTCAATCCATAAACCCTAAATCTGTAACCCAAGCCCTAAACCCTAATCACAACATAAACCCTAAAACTAAACCGGAATCCATAAACCCTAGGTTTGTAACCCAACACCTAAACCTTAATTATACATATATTGATTGGGCGTCATTCAACACGCCCACCAACCCTAAACCATGCAACCAGAACCATGAAACCAACCCTAACCCAAACCTAGCCAAAACGTCACGTTCCATGCCCACCAAACCCTAAACCCTTAACCACAAACTATCATCACATGACCATACCCTAAACACAACCTAACCATGCCCAGCAAACCCTAATCCCTCAAACGTGAACATAATCACCACTTGAACTCATGCTTCTCGTCACTCAAAACAAGTCAATTTAAAAAAGTCAGGTAGGCGTACATGGTGTTTGGGGTTTAGGGCTTTGTAGTGAGTTTAGGGATTGGTTGGGGTTTAGGGTTTGGCTAGGGTCTTGGGTTTAGGGTTTATGGTTTGGCTGGGGTTTAGGGTTTGGCTAGGGTCTTGGGTTTAGGATTTAGGGTTTGGCTAGGGTTTAGGGATTGGTTGGGGTTTAGGGGTTGGGTATTCGGGTGAGGGGTTAGGGTTGTGTTGGCAGGTGTACATGGTGTGTGGGGTTTAGGGCTTTATGTTGAGTTTAGGGTTTGGTTGGGGTTTAGGGTTTGGTTGGGGTGTAGGGTTTGGTTTAGGGTTTAGGGTTTGGTTGGGGTTTAGGGTTGTGTCGGCATGCGTACATGGTGTTTAGGGTTAGGGTTTAAGTTGATTTCTTTTTTGTTACTCTTTAGATAGATACTTATAAACGTTAAGTGATTAATTTTTTGGTAAGAATTTGTGTTGCTAGGGGTTTAGGGTTGTGTGCCTTTGGCATTTGCCATTGTTGAGGGGGAGACACTGGAAGCTTGGAATTACTTCCTTTCTAACATTCGCTTCCACGTTACTCGCATGCAAAAATAGTTTAGTCGCATGATAATGTATGCATTTGTGGGGACCCCAAACCTAGCCCAAACGTCACATACCATGCCCACCAAACCCTAAACCATTAATTGCAAATCATCGTCACATGACCATGAAAGCTAACCCTGGCCCAAACGTCACGTCCCATGCCCACCAAACCCTAAACCCTTAACCACAAACTATCGTCACATGACCATACCCTAAACACAACCTAACCATGCCCAGCAAACCCTAATCCCTCAAACGCGAACAGAATCACCACTTGAACTCATGCTTCTCGTCACTCAAAACAACTTCAAAAATCTCTGAAAAAACCAAAA
>PYAF01003082.1:0-17285 GCA_007407185.1 Glycine tomentella
TCTTACCAAAATATCTAGGACCCATTGGTCATTTCCTTAAATGTCTAAGGGCAAAATGGTCATTTTTGCTCTAAGGGCATTTTGGTCATTTCCAAAATTATGCAGGGGCATTTCTGTAATTTTGACCCCAAGGGTATTTTGTAATTCCCATTTTATAGGAATGTGTTATCACTATTTATTCTGTCCACATTTCTAATTCTCTCCTACAATTTCCTTTAAACATGTATTTTACTGATTAATTCGAAATACTAACTACGAAATTAATTCGAAATACTGATTACGAAATTAATATACAGATAATTAGTTGGGGTGTTACAACAAGCAATGGGAAACATCCCCAAGGGTCCAAGAACTTACCTGGCAAAGCCGAGCTTCGCAGTTCTTCCCTCTCTCTGTGGCCCACGCCACTGACACCCGCGGTGTCACGCCCTATCAAAGGCACATACAACACATGTATCAACAACCAAGCCTCACAAGGCACAAACAAGTATGGTTCACAACCGCTCAACAATGAAAGGACTCGCAATCCTTTCCAAACCATCAAGTCATCTAACCTATGGTTCAACAAGGCTTATCACACACAAGCCATCAAGCAAATAGCCTCTCAAGGCATAACCAACCACAATCCTAGGCTCTAGCATGTTCACAAATGGCCAAGCAACTCAGCCCAACAACAACACATGCACCACTAAGAGCCATGGAATCAACGTTCACCAAATTCACTTTTAAGAGCTAACCCTACATCCTCTCAACATTCCAAACACATGTTTCAACAGGACCCAAAGCTAAAACAAGCTCTATCAAAAGTGGGTCACTATTCACCCAAAACCCCAACTCACAAATCAAGAGGAGTTTCTTGAGTTTCTTACCTCAAAAGACGCAAGGAAGGCCCAAGGACGATTTCCCCTAGCTTGAGTACTCACGAATCGTCGCCGTTCCTCGTCGAGCTCAAGTTCCACGAACTTCTCTTGAGAAAGGGATTCTTTGATTTAGGGGTTTCCAAGGTGAAATGAGGATGGATTAAGGCTCAAGAAGTGATTTCCATCACAAAACAAGCTTGAGGGATGGATTTTGGTGAGATATGGTGAAGAAATGGAGCTTGGAGGTTCAACAATGGAGGAAAGGGGCTGGAGGAAGGAGAAGAAAGGGTTTGGGGTCGAAAAATCGCGAAACCCCACTTATATAGTGGGTCTGCTCGAGCTGCCGCGCGGATCATGCCACTCCGGCGCTGATCACGCCAGCTGCAGATCCACGGCGCCAAGAGCGTCATCTCCGACGCCAAGAGCGCCGGCCTCCAGAACCCACCGCGCTACCAGCGCCATCCCCGGCGCCAAGAGCGCCAACCTCCAGGGCTCATGGCGCCACCGGCGCCGACTCCCGCGCCAGGAGCGCCAACCTCCAGTGCCTCCGGTGCTAACCGCGCCACACCTGGCGCCATCCGCGCCAGCTGGAAAACTCAGAAGGGTTTGGCGTCACGAGCGCCACCCATGGCGCCCTGGGCGCCATCCATCAGAGACCCTGGCGCTGGGAGCGCCGCTCCCGCGCCATCAGTGCCAAATGCCAGGAACTGCGACGCCATCAGCGCCATCCTTCTGGTCCTTGGCGCGATCCGCGCCAGACCTGGCGCTAGCCGCGCCAAATTATGCAGAAAGCTTCTGCAGAGTGTTTTTCTGCATAATCCAGCTCCAAGGGCCTCAAACTCGCGCTATACACGCCCAGACTCACGCCAAGCGCGCTGGGACTTAGGGATATCACATTCAACCCCCCTTTTTAGGACTTTTGTCCGCAAAACCAAGAAACATACCTGTCAAACAACTCAGGATAAAGCTGCAACAGCTCTTGCTCCCGCTCCCAAGTCGCTTCCTCAGGCGTTCTTCCTTCCCATTGCACCTTGACTAAGGGAATGACTTTGCTCCGGATTCGCTTCTCGGTTCTATCCAAGATCTTCCAGGGTCTCGTAGGACTCGTCAGGTTCTCTCTAATCTGAACTGTATCGGGCTCTACCACATGTGAAGGATCCGCCACATACCTTCTCAGCTGAGATACGTGGAACACATCATGTAGCCCCGCCAACTGGGGAGGTAAAGCTAGCCTGTATGCCACTGGCCCGACCCTCTGAAGGATCTGATAAGGCCCAATGAACCTAGGACTCAGCTTCCTTACTCCCAAGGCCCGTCCTACACCCGTAACCGGAGACAACCTCACAAACACATGATCACCCTCTTCAAACTGCAGGGGTCTGTGTCTATGATCATAGTAGCTCTTCTGACGACTCTGAGTCTTCATCAACTTATCTCTGATCATCTTGATCTGCTCAGACGTCTCTTGAACCATCTCAGGTCCAAGAAACTGCTTCTCACCTACCTCGGTCCAACACACTGGAGTCCTACACCGCCGGCCATACGAGGCTTCATACGGGGCCATGCCCAAACTCGCATGAAAACTGTTGTTGTAGGAAAACTCCACCAGAGGCAAGTATCTATCCCAGCTAGTGCCCTGCTCCATGGCACAAGCCCTCAACATGTCCTCCAGAGTCTGGATGGTCCTCTCAGTCTGACCATCGGTCTGAGGATGGTAGGCTGTGCTAAGCCTCAGCTGGGTCCCAAAAGCTTCCTGAAGCGCACCCCAGAACCTAGAGGTGAACTTCGGGTCTCTATCACTGACGATACTATCAGGGATACCATGCAACCTCACGATCTCCCTGACATACAACTGGGCCAACTTCTCCGCTGAGTGGTCAGATCTCACGGGCAAGAAATGAGCAGACTTGGTCAGCCTATCCACAATCACCCAGATGGAGTCACATCCACCCTGGGTCCTCGGTAACCCCACTACAAAGTCCATGGAAATGCTATCTCACTTCCATTCTGGGACCTGTAAAGGCTGTAACAAACCAGATGGTCTCTGATGCTCAATCTTTACCTTCTGACACACCAGGCACTTAGCCACATACTCAGCTATGTCTTTCTTCATCCCCGGCCACCAGAACTGCCTCTTCAAGTCCTGATACATCTTAGTAGCACCGGGATGGATACTGAATTGGCCTTTGTGAGCCTCAGCTAGGACGACGTCAACTAGCTCGCCCTTAGGCACCACAATATGATTTTGGTATAACACCAAATCGTAATCCTCCCAGGAAACATCCTGTTGGCCAATCATAGCCCTCACATCCTCATCTTGCTTCTGTGCCTCTCGGATCCTCCGAATCAGATCATTAGACACCTTGGTCCTGCTCAACTCAAGACCACGAGCACCCTCAATCACATTAAGGTACATGTCTCTGAACTGCTCAACCAACTTACAATCAGAGATCAACATGCAAGCTGCACTCACATGTTTCCTGCTCAAGGCATCAGCCACAATATTTGCCTTGCCTGGATGGTATCTCAGCTCAAACTCATAGTCTTTGAGGAACTCCATCCACCGCCTCTGTCTCATATTCAGCTCTTTCTGATCAAAGAGGTACTTGAGACTCTTGTGGTCACTGAACACCACCAGCTTAGCACCATACAGATAGTGCCTCCATATCTTTAGAGCAAACACCACAGCTGCAAGCTCTAAGTCATGAGTAGGGTAAGATTCCTCATGAGGCTTCAGTTTCCTGGAAGCATAGGCAACAGTCTTCTTATCCTGCATCAGCACACATCCAAGTCCCCGCTTGGAAGTATCACAATATACCTCAAAGCTTCCCTCAGGGTCAGGAAGGGTCAACACTGGAGCTGTGGTCAACCTTTCCTTCAACTCCTGAAAGCACTGCTCGTACTCATGGGTCCAAACAAATGGAACCCCCTTCCGGGTGAGTCGAGTCAAAGGCATCACTATCTGGGAGAACCCCTGTATAAACCTCCGGTAGTAATCGGCCAAGCCAAGGAAACTCCGAACCTCAGATACATCTTTAGGTCTCTCCCAAGACATCACCGCCTCTATCTTGCTAGGGTCCACTGATACCCCAGCTGCTGAGATCACATGACTGTAACATCCCCGGACGTCTCCGGTATGTTATCATTACAATATCATACTAACGCTCTAAGCGTTAAGTGAAAGCGGTACGGAAGCGTTAGAATCGTTTATCTTGATGACATTAAGCATGAAATATAAAAACACACATCATAAATAAACCACTGCTGATCCAGACACATACAGCATAGGCAGATACACAAAACTAAACAGAGATCATCAGGAGGAAACATACATTAATACCACATAACCATCTGTACATAAACATACTCAAAACAAGACCACACAGGGTCATACACCAAATTATGTACAGGAAATGGGTATACACATACCCTACAACTACACAGAGATCCTAAGACCAGCTTCAACCTTGAAGCTCTGCTCTGGTCTTCAACTGCAGCCTTCCATCCAGCCTGCCAGCTCCACGAGGGCCTCCTGCCACGAGGTTGCTCCTCTCTGCAAGAAGCACCTGAAAACCACAAACCCACAAAGGGTGAGACATACGTCTCAGCAAGCTCAGGGTTCTGGGAGATTCTCCCTGACCCTGGTAAACCACCACACACAAAACTATAACAGACATAACAAAGCCAAGGATATCGTTCTGGCTATCACACATCCCAGCCATCTGGGTCCATAACTGGATGCCCTTGGCATCAGAGGTACTCTACCTCATCCTGGCTCTCTCAGCCATCAATCAGAGATCACAGCCATCACCATGGCATCAGTATCTCATCCTGGCTCTCATAGCCTATCTCACAGAGGTACTCTAAAGTCAGTGTCTTTCACTAGACACTGTCCACAAACTAGAGGCACCGCCTCCGAATCATACCATCCTTGCCTGATCCACTAATCAGGACTTCACATATAATGCCTGAGGAGCTCCTCCACTCAGGACTTATCAATACTAGCCTGGGAATAGCTGTCCAGGACTTACACATCCAGATATGGCTCATCTAAGAGGCCCTAGGCTCTAATCCCCTCGGGAAGCCCTCTCTTAGAGATACAACATATCTGTCCATCATCTGGCCTGGGAAAACTCTCCAGGACCTTCACAACATATTGCCTGGTATAACCTACCAGGACTTCTGAACACTCTGGCCTGGAATCCCTTCCAGGACTTTCACATACACGGGCCTGGAACTCTTCCAGGACTTCAAGCACATGCCTAAGGATAACCCTCAGGACTTCCAACATCATTGCCTAAGGAGGAACAGTCTCACTGGAAATCATCCTTAGGACTTAAAGTGGAGAGCAGTGGCACCTCCCAAGGAGTACACAATCATTCCAAGGGAGTCCTCAAACTCTTCCTCTGGCTAGGGAACCTCAGCTAGCCCGATACTCAGTCAGTATCCTTTAGGTTCCATCACAGACCATCTCATGATCTGCATTTTCTCAAAGGGCCCACGGCCTCACACCCGTCTGATCAGGTGTCTCATTAGCCTCACCAATCTGGCGGCTATCCTAGGGTTCATCCATTTCAGCCTAGCACACACTAGGCCATCACATATATATATACATCACCCTCTCGGGTGGCAAACCAAAAATAAGGGAAAACCCTAGAACAATGAGCTTACCTGGCTAGCCGTGCTCCACAGCTCCAGCCTCCATCTGATGGTCTGCTCCTCTAACACCCTCGGTGTCCAGCCCTACCAAGGCACATAACACAATTACAGACCATACAGGCACATAAACAGGCATAAGCTCATCAGACAAACATAAAAGCCTCAGGGAAGGAACCTCAGTCCTTTCCCTCTCCTCAGGTTATCTAACCTAGGATTCCCCAGGCTCATCACTCATAAGCCTGCTCATAGACCCTCAATGGTCTATATCAGCTTAAACATGGCCTCAGAGCCCCCACAGACTCGGCCACCAGCCATCATACTGAGCTTCTCAGCTCACACAACCCATAACCACAAGGTTCCTCAAGGCTTGAATGGTCTAATCCACTAGACTCTGTTCTCATGGCCTCACAGACGCCATAAGCCCATCACTCAGGCTCTTGCATGTTCCCGATCAAGTGACTCAGTCAAAGTCACACATGCCTATCCTAGAGCCAGAACCAAAGTTCTCCAAATCACAAACTGAAAGCTAATCCTTCCTCCTCACATCATTCTAAACACATCTCCTAACTGGACCCAGAGCTAATTCTAGACCTATCACAGATGGGTCACTATTCACCTAAAACCCCCAAATTCAGAATCAATCGGGAAAACTCGAGTTTCTTACCTCAGAACTGCCGAGGAAGGCCTCTAGGCTACTCTTCCTAGCCTTGGTGCCGCTGAATCACCGCCATTCCTCGCCCAATCTCGAGTTCTCTGCCACCTCTCTGAAGGTTTCACAGAAATGGAGGTTCTGGTGAATTGGAGGAAGGATTCTCGCTCTCACTCGGTTTCTAGGTGACAGAAAGGGCTCAGGAGGTGTTTAGGGTCACAAAACATGGCCATGGGAGCTTGGGAAGCTATCCCATGGCTGCTGGAGCTCTGGGGAAGAAGAAAACCCTTTTTCTTCCCCTCAAAACGCGACCCTCGTTCATATATAGGCTGCACTGACCTTGCCGCGCGGACCGCGCCAGGTCCCGCGCTAACCGCGCCGGCAGCAGAACTGTGGCGCCATCCGCGCCAACTCTGGCGCTAACCGCGCCAGCCTCCTCGGCCCTGCCACGCTCCCAGCGCCAAACCCCACGCCTCCAGCGTGGGAAACCAGAGAAAACTGGTTTTCAAGGCCACTTCTCGCGACCCGCGCCACATACGGCGCTATCCGCGCGGGCTGGAAAAACACGGCGCCTCCAGCGCCATCTCTCACGCCCCAGGCGTGAAGTTCCAGAGGGTCTGGCGCGATCCGCGCCAACCCTGGCGCCACCAGCGCCGCACCCTTAACAGGGTTTTCTGATGAAAATCCCCGCGCTACCCGCGTGGGACTTGGCGCCAACCGCGCCGCAGTGAGGGTCCTTACAATGACCAAGGAACTTCACCTCAGACAACCAAAACTCGCACTTGCTCAACTTGGCATACAACTGATCATTCCTCAAGGTCTGAAGAACGATCATAAGATGCTCAGCATGCTCCCTTTCCGTCCGGGAATAGATCAGAATGTCATCTATAAACACCACCACAAACTGATCCAAGAAAGGCCTGAACACCCTGTTCATATAATCCATGAACATTGTCGGGGCATTCGTCAGACCAAAGGGGATGACGTGGTACTCAAAGTGACCATACCTAGACCGGAAGGTTGTCTTTGGTATGTCAGTAGGCTTGATCCGAATCTGGTGATATCCGGACCTCAGGTCAATCTTAGAAAACATTGTAGCTCCCCTTAACTGGTCTAGCAGATCATCTATACGAGGCAAAGGATACTTATTCTTGATAGTAACCTTATTCAACTGTCTGTAATCAACACAGAGCCTCATACTACCATCCTTCTTCTTCACGAAGATCACCGGTGCTCCCACGGTGAGACACTCGGTCTGATGAACTGCTTAGACAACAGGTCCTCCAACTGCACCTTAAGCTCCCTCAACTCCAGAGGAGACATGCGGTAAGGTGCCACAGATATCGATCCCACACCAGGAACCAGATCGATAGAGAACTCGATCTCTCTCTCAGGTGGTAACTGAGTGATCTCCTCAGGGAACACATCCGCATACTCACAAACCACCGGGATCTGCGACAGATCAACACCTGGCTTATCTTCCATCACACATGAGAAGATGTAGCCCTAAGCTCCTTCCCTCAGCGCCTTGCGGGCTTGCAAGACTGACAGGAAAGAGGTGGAACTGAAACCAGCTCCGTCAGAAGGCACAACAACCCTCTTCTGACAACAATCCAGCATCACGCCATACTTGGCTAACCAATCCATACCCAGAATGATCTCCAAGGTAGGCATAGCCAAGCAGTACAGATCAATCATGTACTCTCTGCCATCAAGCTGGAACCGCACGTCCTTGCAACACGTGCTCACTCGGCATCTCTCACTAGATGCGGTGGTAACCTCCATCGGAAAAACAGGTCATAGGCAACTCAAGCCTATCAGCAAGCGCATCCTGAATGAAGGAATGCGTAGCTCCAGAGTCAAACAGGACTCTCACATCACAAGCATTGATCAGAATCGTACCTCTGATCAAATCTAGTGCTCTAGCTGCTTCTCTGGCATCCACAGTGTATACTCGACCAGTCGTGGGTGCTGGCATCTCCACTGTAGCCACTGATGCCCGGCCTCCTGCCTGGGTGCACTCCTGAGAGATATGGCCTGGCTGGCCACGTCTGTAGCAAATAATCTGGCCTGAGGGGCATGTTCCCCAGTGCTCCCTCCCACAGGCTGTGCACTTCGGGGCTCGCCTTCCCCGAGATGAGCCGCTCCGGCTAGAATCCCTCTTGAATCTCCCAGAGGATGTGGAGACTCCCGGATCCTTGCCCTTACCCTTACCGGGTGGGCCAGAACTGCTAGTCTTCCTCCCTTCCTGTCTGTCTGAGGGAGAAGACTGACTGCCTCCATGTCTGCGGAGCATGTTCTCTACCTGGCGACACTGCCTCACCAAGGTAGCCATATCACGAGATCTGCTTCCCACAACTCGCTCCTCGATGCTCTTCCTAAGCCCCCTCTGGAACTTAGCAGCAAGTATGTCAGCATCGGGTAAGGATCTCCGGAAATGAGCATACTTGGCCAATTCATTAAACTTGACCAAGTACTCATCTACAGTCATGTTCCCCTGAACAAGACCGTCAAACTCAGCTTGCTTCTGCTCACAAGCATCCCTGGGAAAGTACTGATCCAGGAAGCAAGCTTCAAACATCTGCCAGGTGATCACATCCCCCTGGCCTCTCAGTAACTGAGACGTGGTCATCCACCACTGATGGGCCTCGCCCCTCAACATATAGGTCGCATAAAGCAACCTCTGGTGATCTGGACACTCCATCACAGTGAAGATCTGGTCCAAATCCTGCAGCCATCTCGCCGCAGCAACAGGGTCGTAACCACCAAGAAAGACTGGAGGGTCGTGCTTTCTGAAAGCAACAAGCATCTTCCCTCTGGCTGCGAGCTCCTCAGCAGCCTCTGTATGGGACATCTGGCCCCCTCTGACTTGGCTACCACTAGCCTGGTGACGACTACCATCACCCTCATGAGTAGGAGGTACTGAAGATGCCCGGTTACCCCCTCTCAGGGTCCGCATCTCATCCATCATCTCCCGATTGGCCCTCATCAAGGCCTCATTAACCTCTCGGTTTGCAGCCATCTCATGCTACATCGCCTCCTGCATCTGCCTATTCGCAGCCATCTCTTGCTGCATGGCCGCCAAAGCAGCCGCCACTGGATCTGGTTGGGCATTGGTTGCCCCACTGTTGTTTCTCGACCTCGTCATGACACTACACATGCACACCAAATAGTGAGTTGATCAGGCCCACAACAAGTGTCCACACATGCAATAATCATGCCAAATGCAAACAACAGTCCAAGGCAATACTCAATATCCATACATAATGCTTCCATCAAGAAAACCGCTCTGATACCATAAAATGTAACACCCCGTGTATACCCGGTGTATTAACATTATATAATCATCAGATTAGCGCTTAACAGAGTTAATTAAAACCTTTTAAAACAAGTTTATAGCGGAAGCATAAACCGAAAACCATATTTTCTCGATAACATTATGTATGGAATCACAACCCACATCAAGCATTGACACATGCCCCTGCTTAACCAGATCATACAACCAAACCATAGGCAGAAACACAGATATCTCAAAGATATAAACAGGAGGAAGCATAAACATATATAACATAACCGAGTTATATACAACATCATCTGACACCCGAGATGTCTATACAAAACAATAAGCGTCCGAGCGCTTTCTGATCCCTAGGATCCTTCCTCACACGAGGGCATACATAAACAGAGCATAATACAGCTCAAAACACATGTGCATCACATGTCTTCCCTCTACAGGGGTACAAAACATAAACAAATGCTGAGCTGAGCTCCAAGCATCCAAAACACAACGATAGCTGAGCCGAGCTCCAAGCCATCCTCTGCTGCCCGAGGCCAAGCAGTTACCGTCTCTACTGGGGCCTCCCACCCTGAGACTGCTCCCCTCTACCAGAAGCGTCACCTGAAAAACACAAGCCCCACACAGGGTGAGATAAACATCTCAGTAAGCTCAGGGTCCCTGGAGGCATCTCCTCCACCCTGGCTCACTCACCATGACACACGTCATCAGGGTATCATAACCATCTGAGCCATCCCGTCCTCTCATACAATACAAACAAGCTATCCAAGCTCTATGTACGACGGACTGAGTCAAACGCCGACCTCAGTGTGAAACCGGAATTCACACCCGTGCCATCCCATTGGGTGCTAACCCTTCGCATGGACGCACGTATATGGTACCTCCGAGACTAGGCGCTCAACCGCGACGAGAGTCACCTAGCTCTTGGTCTTAGGGAATCTCCGCATCCTAGGACCGAGTCAACCATGAGCAAACCAAACTAGGAGTTGCGCTCTCTCCTAGGGAGGTCCATATATATCTTACTGGCCAGAAGATCTAACAACAGACTTAATACATTTATCAAGCACAGATACAAGCATGTATATATATGAGCATGCAACATCCACACAATGCATGAGTCATGAATGAAACCACTACTCCCGCGGAGTATGGTAGAGCACAAGCAATGGGAAACATCCCCAAGGGTCCAAGAACTTACCTGGCAAAGCCGAGCTTCACAGTTCTTCCCTCTCTCTGTGGCCCACGCCACTGACACCCGCGGTGTCACGCCCTATCAAAGGCACATACAACACATGTATCAACAACCAAGCCTCACAAGGCACAAACAAGTACGGTTCACAACCGCTCAACAATGAAAGGACTCACAATCCTTTCCAAACCATCAAGTCATCTAACCTATGGTTCAACAAGCCTTATCACACACAAGCCATCAAGCAAATAGCCTCTCAAGGCATAACCAACCACAATCCTAGGCTCTAGCATGTTCACAAATGGCCAAGCAACTTAACCCAACAACAACACATGCACCACTAAGAGCCATGGAATCAACGTTCACCAAATTCACTTTTAAGAGCTAATCCTACATCCTCTCAACATTCCAAACACATGTTTCAACAGGACCCAAAGCTAAAACAAGCTCTATCAAAAATGGGTCACTATTCACCCAAAACCCCAACTCACAAATCAAGAGGAGTTTCTTGAGTTTCTTACCTCAAAAGACGCAAGGAAGGCCCAAGGACGACTTCCCCTAGCTTGCGTACTCACGAATCGTTGCTGTTCCTCGCCGAGCTCAAGTTCCACGAACTTCCCTTGAGAAAGGGATTCTTTGATTTAGGGGTTTTCAAGGTGAAATGAGGATGGATTAAGGCTCAAGAAGTGATTTCCATCACAAAACAAGCTTGAGGGATGGATTTTGGTGAGATATGGTGAAGAAATGGAGCTTGGAGGTTCAACAATGGAGGAAAGGGGCTGGAGGAAGGAGATGAAGGGGTTTGGGGTCGGAAAATCGCGAAACCCCACTTATATAGTGGGTCTGCCCAAGCTGCCGCGCGGATCGCGCCACTCCGGCGCTGATCGCGCCTGCTGCAGATCCACGGCGCCAAGAGCGCCGGCCTCTAGAACCCACCGCGCTACCAGCGCCATCCCCGGCGCCAAGAGCGCCAACCTCCAGGGCTCATGGCGCCACCAGCGCCAACTCCCGCGCTCAGAGCATCGACCTCCAGAGGTTCCCGCGCCACCGGCGCCGACTCCCGCGCCAGGAGCGCCAACCTCCAGTGCCTCCGGCGCTAACCGTGCCACACCTGGCGCCATCCGCGCCAACTGGAAAACTCAGAAGGGTTTGGCGTCACGAGCGCCACCCATGGCGCCCTGGGCGCCAACCATCAGAGACCCTGGCGCTGGGAGTGCCGCTCCCGCGCCATCAGTGGCAGATGCCAGGAACTGCGGCGCCATCAGCGCCAACCTGGCGCCTTCAGCGCCATCCTTCTGGTCCTTGGCGCTATTCGCACCAGACCTGGCGCTGGCCACGCCAAATTATGCAGAAAGCTTCTGTAGAGTGTTTTTCTGCATAATCCAGCTCCAAGGGCCTCAAACTCGTGCTATACGCGCCCAGACTCGTACCAAGCGCTCTGGGACTTAGGGATATCACACTTTCATCTCCCTCCAAGTATTCACCGGTACATCTCTTATTCTCCTTCTCTCCTTTTGTAATTGGTCCCACCAAATTAGAGCATAATCTGTAAATTCTATGGCTGCCAACTTCACATTTTTGTCTTCTCTATAGTTATTGCAGTCAAAGATTTGCTCTATTTTCATCTCCCACGCCAAATAAGTCTCGGGGTCATTCCTCCCTTGAAATTTAGGTATTTTAATTTTAACCCCATCAAGTCCTTCATCCCTCTCATTTCTCCTCCTAGGTCTTTCTTTATTATTTTCTCTATGTCTCCTTTCATTCCTTCACCTATCCTCATGCCTCCTAGGACTCTCTCTCTTCGTCTCCACTATCACTCATTTGAGTGGAGTTTTTAGACCTACGCCTTTCTCTTCTATCCATCATCTCCTCCATCCACCGATTGTGCTCTAACATTTGAGCAAATTGATTGGTCAATTCGTCTAGGCGAGCTTGTATTGCATCAGCTCTAGGGGTGGGAGGGATATTAGAATCACTAGCCATCATATAGTAGTATGAAGAAAATATGAACAGGACCTCACCACTCTACTCACATGTTTCACTCAAGAAATGAAAACTCGTGTTTTCACTCAGAAAATGACTTATGATTTGAATGTAAACGCTCTTGCCTTTTACCGCTCAAAGTTCGCTTTAGGTTCTTAACAAGATCAGTCGCATTTCAAAATCAAAAGTTTTTTTTTATAAAAATTGTAGCTATCCTCACAAGAGTTGCTCACTGGATTCGCTGAAGGAAAGGAAAACCACAAAGACAACAATCGAAACGAATTTAAAAAGACAAACTAGAAAAGGTAACAAAAGAAAGGCACACTCAAAATAAGAAGGCCAAACAAAGACAATACGGAACTAGGAAGAAAGAAAAAAAAAAGATTCAATTGCGCAAAGAAAAGAAGGAATAACGTTATAGCACCACAAATAAACTTTCACAATTGTCAAATAAATTAGTGTAAAGGGCTTTTTTTTTAGCTTTTTTTTTTACAAGTAGCTTAAAGGAAACACTTCTAGATTTTTCTTCTTGTTTTTTTTTTTTAGAAACAAGAAAATTGCTACCCCTTTTTTTTCACACTAACACAAATGATTTTTTTTTACGCCCAATTGTGAATAGTATTGGTTTAGTTTAGAATAAGGTGCACAAAATAATGTTGTTACAACAAGAATATGAGCAGAATATCATGAAGCTGTAAATTACGCAAAAGATAGAGAACGAGAAATAAAAGAACGTAATGATAAAGAACAAGAAATTAAAGAACAGAATGATATAGAATGAGAATTTTAAAGAACGGAATGATAAAGAAAATAAAGAACGAAATGATAAAGAACGAGAAATAAAGAACAGAATGATAAAGAACGCAAACAAAAGACAAAGGAAAAAAAAGATAGGAATTAAAGAACAATACAAACAAGAAATTGGCCAATTCTAGGATCCTGGCTCTAGATACCACATGATATGAACCAATATGGGGTTCATTGTTTTTACGGATCGTCCTTGAAAAGGCTTCTTGTTAAAACATAAGAAAAAGGTGCACGACAAGTGTTTGACGAAAAGAAATAAGATAAAGACAATACGAAGAAAAGTGTAGAGCAAAAATATCGAATTTAACATGAACAAGATGTTAAAGAAAATAGAATAAAAATAAAAAGGTGGGGAAGACAAGAAATGGAAGAAGACGCCACACCTTATGAAAAGTGATAAGTCCCGTGGGGATTCGCCACAAAGATTATAGAAACCTTTGATAAGAACCAATGTTTGGTCCAATTAAGAACCCAAGAGGAACTTCCTCTCACACACTTTTAAAAGTGTAAAGGTTTTTATTCAATTCAAAGGTGAATACATAAGACAAATGAATGGCTATTTATAGCCAACAAGTGGTGTCTCTCTCCTTTTTCTCTCCAATGTGGGACTTTAGTCACATATTCCTTATACTAAAAAAAAATGTAATTTGTGCTGAACTTTATGTCCCATTTTCATCATCATAGATGCAGAATTTGGACTTGAGACTAGAAATACAATTTGTAGGGAATCTTTAGAGCTTTCAAACACATCAAAGAATGCCTAAAACATATATCTAAAACTCAAGTTATGTTCAAAACATTGGAGGTATCTAGGCTCTTCACTTATTAGTCTGTGGTTCTCATCACTTGTGGTATTTAACATGCATAAGGCATGATATTCTCTATGCGGTTGGAGTTGTTAGTCACTACATGGAGAATCCAACAACCGCTCATTTGAAGGCAACAAAGAGAATTATTCGATACATCA
The DNA here is from genome assembly GCA_007407185.1 of Glycine tomentella. Classification (NCBI taxonomy): domain Eukaryota; kingdom Viridiplantae; phylum Streptophyta; class Magnoliopsida; order Fabales; family Fabaceae; genus Glycine; species Glycine tomentella. The sequence continues at coordinate 14,410 of PYAF01003082.1, forward strand.
AAGGTACAACAAATTTTGGCTTATACTATTCTATTTTTTTATGATTACAAGCTTGTTGGGTAAAGTGATAATGATTGGAGTGGAAATGTGGATGACTGCAATAGCACAACTAATTTTGTGTTCTACATGGTACACATTGATTTCACATGGATGTCAAAGAAGCAACCAATTGTTACTCTTTACATGTGAAGCAGAGTATACCTCATGTGTTCGCCATGCAATTTGGGTATGAAATCTACTAAAAGAGTTGGGTTTGTCACAAGAAGAGCCAACAAAGATTTTTGTGGACAACAAGTTAGCAATTGCGTTGGCTAAGAACCCAATTTACCATGACAAAAGTAAACACATTGATACGCGCTACCACTACATTAGAGAGTGCATCACGAGAAAGGATGTGCATTACATGAAGACTCATGATCAAGTAGTTGATATCTTCACCAAGCCACCTAAGAAAGAAGATTTCATCAGGCTTAGAAGTTTTAATGGAGTAACAAAATCATGTTTACAAGGGGGTGTGAAATATAAACTTGATTTTGGGCCTTATTTGTGTAAACAGAAAAGTCTAAGTTCTAGAAGATTCTAGAAGACATTCTAAGCTAAAATTCTAGAAGTAGGTTCTAGAAGGATCTCCTTAAAAAATAATTCTAGAGTAGCTTATAGAATATTCTAGAATGCATGAGTAACTTTATATGTTTGAAGAAAGTTCTAGAGAGTCATTTGTAACCATTAGATTAAGTGTGTGTTGGCAAAGTCTTAATCATTGGTTTGGGAGGAACAACGAGTATAAATATGGGTGATGTGTTAGAGTTCGTTTGAAGTCAAAATCAAGTCACAAATCAAGAAGTGATCATTTATGTAAATAGTCTCTTCCTCCAAAGCTTTCTAATTTCTCCCATTCTCAAATATTTCCTTCACTACTAAAATTTCATTCCAACACAAACTCCACAAATTGCCACCCCCTGAACAACGTTGAGGAAGTCCTCAAACTCTCCTACAGCTTCCTGGGGCATGCCATGATGAAATTATTCTGTCGTAGTGGCCTCCACCATAACAATTACCAACCAATGTGTCGCTATTTGAAACAAAATTAGGTTCCAGGCTTCTTTTAATGAAAGGATGAGTATACTAAAGAAAAAGAAGTAGCCACATTTAAGAGTTTTAGTGAAATATGCAATAAATCCCAGCCACTCATCTCATCTTATGGTGTTCATTTTGTTAAATGGAGACTCTCCAATTATTTGGAATGGGAAAGGATCTGGATTCTTGTTGAGCAGTTGACACATGGTAAGTTATTGGACAATTTTTAATAATATATATTATATACAAATATTTTATACTAAAATTAAATTTAAAGTAAAATATTTAAACTGTTTTATTCTATTATTCAATCTTAACATATATTATTTTAAAAATTATATTATAAAAAATCATTTAAATTATTTAGTGAAAAAATATTTAGCTTTTAAGAAACTAAAAAAAAAAAACAAAGATACAACATTCTCTCCTTGTTTCACTCCAAATTTGGAGATTTTTTTCATTAGTAAAAAATAAAAATCCTTGTTATTTTTTTCTAAATGAACTACTAAAAATTTGAAACTTTTGTTCTGTCTCTTTTGCTCTATTTGATAGAGAGATTGAAAATAAAGGCAAAATATTGAAATTAAAGTAAAATAATGACTCAAACTATTTCCCTTCTCATTTCCTTTATTTCCCCTACCAAACACAGCAAAATGCCCTCCATATTTTATTAGTTTGTATAATTGTTTGCTTAAAATATGATGTAGCCACCAATAAAGATTGACACAAGTGATAGTGGCTTGTGTCCCTTAACCATGTGTCTAGGGATCGAATTATGGTTAACCCTTGGGTATGGAATAAATCGTGTTGGAAAGGGAATACCCACCTTATGTGCGTTTAGGGTTGTGACGACGTCGGTGGTGGTTGTCGTGGCAGTGGCAGATGTGTTTTTGTTGTTGGTGGTGACATTGGTAGTGGTGATAGCAATGTCGATGGTAAGGGTTATAGTGACAATGGTATTGGTGGTGGCACCAAGTGGTGGCTGTTGTGGTGGTTGTAATGGGTGTGGTAGTGGTGATGATGACAGCGATGGTGGCAGTGGCACTAATGGTGGTCGTTGTGGTGGTACCAATGTTGGTGGTGATGTCGGTGACGATGGTAACATTGCTTGTGCTCATGTTGGTAGCAATCAATTATGGCAGTGACAACGATGATGATGGTGGCGGTGGTGTGATGACGACAATCACAGGTGGTATTGGTAGCGATGACAATAACAATAGTGGTGGTGGTGGTGGCAGCAGTGGTGGTGACAAAAAAAAGATTGTCATTGTCAAATGTGAGAAATGTGTGTTTTTTAAAACTAGAAACCAAATGCACAAAACCTTTTTTTCGGGTTTTGAAAATAGGTGTAAAGGTGTTTTGAACATGATTTAAAAACCATTTTTTCAACTCAATTTTTTCCAAACACATCTTGTTTTTAGTCTAATTTTAGTTTAGAATTTGATTAAATATGTAGGAAAATAGAATATAATTAGTTAAAGTTAGCATTTTAAGCTAATTCAATACCAATCTTGCAATTTCAGGCCAATACAGAGGAAAACACAAGCAGAAGAAGGAAGAAAACTCAAGACTGGAGTCCCGCGCGGGTAGCGTGAGATCCCGCGCGGGTAGCGTGGAAGGACAGAATGGATGGCGCGACTAGCGCCATATCCCACGCCGTTAGCGCCAGAACCTCAAGGATTAAGGGTTTTCTCCTCTGCCAAGCCGCGCGGGTAGCGCCATATATCACGCGACCAGCGCCATACTTTCTGCCAATCCACGCTACTAGCGTGAGATGTCGCGCGGGTAGCGTGGAATCG